>RJWH01003316.1:0-162913 GCA_004363575.1 Solenodon paradoxus | reverse complement strand
GCCTGTCTAGCTAATCTTTCCTCTACCAAGTTCCCCCTGGTTCCCTTATAACCCTTCCCCTTAGTAAAATACTTCTTACTGCCACAGGCTGTCTACTTCATATCCATCCCCAGATGTTAAATTCTGGAGGTCCGCAGGGTCTTTCACCATTGTATTTCTTATATACAGTACCTGTGTTGTCTCAGTATTTGTGGACTGTTGAATTAAGTAATGAGAGGGGACTCAGCTATCTCTTTACTGTCCTCAGGCTGTCTTTTAAACACTGTGATGTCTACAATAGTAGATTTCATCAATATTGCTCATTTAAAAGACCTGATTATATTTGCCTGATATTAAAATATCCATGATCTAAATGGTGTTTTTCTTTTTTTTTAATGATAAATCATGCTTCCCAGGAGGTTGCTAGGAGATTCTTTCTCTCTGACTTAATCTGTATTTGAGTTAATGGTTGGTCCTTGTCAATCTTTTCTTTCCTTAAGTTGTTGAGAAGCGCTCCTTCACTTGTTCATTATTTTGTTATTTCTGTTATTCAACTTAATTGTTGGGCATTTTAACTTTGCTCATATGGTCCCTGTCATATAGTCAGATTGATTGATAATTCTTTGAGCATAACCTTACCTGTTAGATTCACAGATGTACCACTAACTCAGCATGCAGCAGGTGACACCAAATAAGGGTATAGATACATAATTGTATCTAACTATGAGAGTGAGAGTGTGTGTATAGAAAATATCTACTTATACAGATATATTTATTTTTGATCTTTTTATGAAATTTTACCATTTTCTGATAAAACCTAACTCATCTTTTGTTAAAATTTTTGTTGCTTAGTAAATTGTCTTTTTTATTCTGTAATTACTACAATTGCTAATTGCTTATTTCTCTTGGCAACACTGTTTCTCAGTGAATAATTGGCATTATGAGGCACAGTTTCTCATTGTGTAGGACAGTAGAAATAGACAAGTAGTAGTCATTTGTCATCTTGACAGCCAGAATCTCTCCACATATTTTTAACACTCTTCGGGTAAAGGAGATGGTGCTGCTTCTTTAGTTGAACAGGATTACTGATGCAGACTGTGGGATTTGGGCTTGCCCAGTCAGTGGCAACTGCGTGGAGTCAATTAGTGGGTCAAACTCTTGAATTTGTTTTCATTGGCACTAATGAATGGAGATAATCACTGATTTTAAGAAGTAAATTAGCAGTAACTAAGAAATGAAAGTAAACCAATCCAATTTAAAAATAGGCTTTATTTGTTGATTTCATCATTGCTTTGCAGATTATAGCCAGATTTAGAAATATGACTGACTTAAAATTGAAGTGAAAATTTTGAAATTTTGACCATGTCATATATATTTTTCTAAGGACAAGAAACAGATTTAATAGTTAATCTATGATTAATATTAGGGTTGTTAACTAATCACAGTTTGTCTTCAGATCTTGAACCTAGGCTCTTGGGATATATGTGGATATATGCCCAACGGACTTAACCACAAGCCATCAGGGTATATCTTATAATGAAATAGCTTATGATGCATTTTGAAGTTATCTAAATATGTATTTTGCCTTACTATTAGTGGCTATAGTCATTTGAGAATGTTTTCTCTATGAAATAGTTCACGTAGAGATAGGAAATGTAAAGAAAGACTCAGAGATAGTTATTAACCTAAAGCACTCTTGATATCAATAGGACTGAACACTAGTGCCTGGTATCTAATAACAACTCAGTGTATATTTATTCAATTTAATTGAATTCAAATAGCCTTGCTAGGGTGCTGGGGGAAGGGGAATGGTAGTATAAATGTTTGACTCTTAGAGTTCAGTGATTTTATTAACTTTTATTTTAAGCATATTGTTCTCCATTTCATAGGATTCAGTTGGATATTTCATTCGTTATGCACTGTTCCTGTATTCTAATGGTGTCATTTATTTAATCTTACCTCGCTGACTAAATTTTAAGTTCATGTAACAGATTCATGCGTCTCATTCTTCTCTGTGCCTCTCCTAGCAACTGGCCAATATTGGCCTTTCTTGCCCCAGAACTGTTGGGCCACGTGTGGTATCACTAGCCAGCTCCCACTAGCCAGCTCCTTTCTGAGAGACTTTTCTCTGGGATGGTATACTCCAGCAGGGCTTCACTTTTTGGTAAAGTGCTCAAATGACAACCAAATGGTACCCAGCCAAGTAAGTAGTTACATTTTATGTTATTTATTTTTCTTGGTAAATTAGCACGTCAGACACTTGAAGAACTTGATAGGGGCAAGCAGTACATCAAAGCTGAGGTGAGAGCAGACTGAATTTAAAAGAGGGCCTATGGGGAGGGTTGAGGCATATTTGACTTAGCGGCTGGTTAATAAAGATTTATGTGAGTCATTAGTGTTTAATTTGTGGCATAAAATAGGTACAGTAATTACTAATTCCTTGAATACTGTTATTTTATTCAAAATTTTTTTTTAAAGTTGAGAAAAAGAAAATCCCAGCCTACTTTAAATCCAGACCTTGCTTTCAATATATGCTGTTTCACTTTTAAAATCAGTTTCCAAGAAACTATGATGAAGTCAAGCAAAGACTTAATGTAGTATACTATCAGTTAGAAGTGACCTTAGCAGAATATTTAGCTTTATTAATGAAGTTTATTTCATCTACAGCTTCTAATTTTAAACATAATATTCTATGAATTGCCATTCAGAAAAAGATCACTAAGCCTGAGACAGTTGTACTCTTCCATATGTGTTCCAGCTTTTGGTACCCATTTAGGATATCACTTTTCCTGACTGCAGTGTGGGTATTTTTTCTTTATGTCAAAAGTAGTAATTTTGTCATGCTGGATTTAGGTGTGTAAGTTTGAGTGGTGCAGCAGGTTTATTTTGAATGACTTCTAAAACTGCGGCTTTTTCCCATTTTTTTTGTTCTCTGAAAAGTTGAAGTTCCCTCACCTGTGTACATATTCTAAGTACCATATTTCTCTGGGGCCACACCCTTAAACTTGAATAATAGGAAGCACCTAGCATTTCCTTTTGCCTTTGTACTCTGCCATTTTGTGTATTTGAATCAGTGCTGCATAACACCCAGACTGGTTGGCTCAACTTCACATTAAGGGTTAATTAGAGAAATCAGTCCTGTAGAACTTGTGCTGTGCAAAATTGGCCTGTATGCTTGCATCTGGTATAGAGTTTCATTACTTTACCTTTTACAGTTAAGGAGTGTAAATTGGGATTAGGATTGGAAAAAATACAAGCCAGCATATTGTTAAATCCTTTTTTTCTGGGTAATGCCTTGGCAGCACATGAAATTGTTGCCCCTTAACTGGTATCTTAGCTTGCTTTCAAATAAAAATTAGCAGAAGCTCTTGTATTTCCTAAGCAGCACTGCATACCTTTGTGTCCAGAAACTGATAGTTTCTTGATTCTTCTTTGTATCACACTTTCTGAGATCATATCCAATATCTAGATTCTAAAATTTAAGTTTCAGGGATAGTTGAGAAAGATTATTTTTCTGTGAACCTGCTTTAGGGGTATCTGTATTTTCTTCTGTCTCAATCTTTTCCCCTTCTATTTTAGAATCTCATCCTTCTTAGGCATTCGGGATCAGAGGCAAGGTCTGGTGTGTCAGAGATAGTAGGAAAAGCTCTGGGCTTTGGAATTCCAATTGGAGACCAGAGTTCTAGTCCAAGTCACTTTCCTCTCCAAACCTTGATCTTGAAGGCTTCTTTGCAATCTTCATGGCTTGCTGTGTATCATTGAACTGGGTAGAGATACCTACCTTGTTACTCTAAAAATAAAAACCCAGAATCAGATGACCTTTCCAATGAATTTCACCAAACCTTCAGTGAAAAATTGACATCTGTTCTACTCAAACTCTGCCAAAATATGGAAGAACAGGCAATACTCCCAAACACTTTCACATGAGGCCAACATCATACTGATACTAAAAGCTGACAGAAAGAAAATTACAGACCAATATCTCTAATGAACATAGATGAATAGGGATGATAGACCTATTTTTACATGGGGTTTCTTTATACTTTATGTAGTATCTTTTAGCATTTTTTGTGAACTGGTTTTATGGTGATAAATTCCTTTAACTTTTGCTTATTGGAAAATTTTTTTTTATCATTCTTTCAGTTCTGAATGATAATCTCACAGGGTATATAGTATACTAGGTTGCAAATCCTTTTCTTTCAGTCTTTTGAATATATCGTGCCATTTCTTCTTGTCTTGTAGAGTTTGAGTTGAGAAATCCTCTGACAATCTTATGGGGACTCCCATGATTGTGACTTTTTTTCTCTGGATTCTTTTAAGATTCTTTATTTTGCATTTTTGACATTTGATGACAGTGTGTCTAGCTGTAGGTCTACTTGAGTTTCTTTTATTAGGAACTCTTTATGCTTCCTGAGTCTGGAAGCTTGCATCATTCTTCAGGTTGGGGAAATTTTCATCTATTATTTCTTCAAATACAGTTTCTGCCCCCTTTTCTCTCTCTTCTTCTGGGACCCCTATAATGCAAATGTTTTTTCTTTTGATGTTATCCCTTAGGTCTCAAATGCTACCTTCATTTCTTTGCATCCTTTTAACTCTTTGTTGGTTTAAGTGAGTGCATACCTCTGCCCTATCTTCTAGCTCACTGATTCTGTTGGAGGCTTCATCCATACTGTTCTTGAGTCTCTATGAATTATTTAGGTCAACTCTTGTGACCTTTTATTCTTTGAGTTCTTTCATTTCTTCTCCTCTATTTTCTTGATTTCCGTGAGTATGTTTATCACAGTTGCCATAAATTCATCCTCGGGTAGTTTGCACATGTGTGTTGTATTCATATTTTTCCCTGGGGTTTTGATTGAATCCATAATTTCAGGTGTATTTCTCCATGTCTCTGCTGTTTGGCATTCTGTTTATGTTTCTGTGGATTAGATTTTCCTGCATTGATGGCCTTGTATAGGGTATTGACTTGCATAGAGTAATCCTGGATCTTGGTTTGGACTGGGATTTCTTGAGTTGTGTGACATCACCAGTGGTTGAATTTGTTGAAGTTCTTATGTGGGCTCTCTGTTGGTGCCCGAAAGTTCAGTCTATGGGATTGGAGTTTATGTGGGGATACAGAGCCTTCCCGCAGCGTCCCAGCTCCTAACCCCAATGACCTCTGTGCTATTGGCTCACAATTAGCAATCAGCCTGCAGTTTCATCCTCACACACAAGGTGGTGCTAGTGGGTAACAATGATGGTTTCTCCCTCTGGGAGACTCTCTTCTTTAAGCCTAGTGGGGGATTTTCAATGTGTGGATCCTGAGGCTCTGGGGCAATATGGTGGAAGGGAGTTGGGAGTGGTTGATTCTCTTAGCTTCCTTCTGATTATGGCATCTGGACCCTCCTCTGGTTTCATGCCCAGTCCCACTGGGTGTACTCTGCTGCTTTGGTGCTGACTGTGGGGACTGGTTCTTCCTACAGTTCTGCCCCCTCTGCCAGATTCCCAAGTCTGTCTCTGGGTATAGTTCTGAACCCAGACTTTTTTTAGCTTACCTTTGTTGTAATTGCTGCTGTTTCTGTACAGTGTCTCTGCCTGCTTTCACTCAGTGTCTTTTTCTGGAAAACAGGCAAATTCATAGTTGTTCTGTAGGGAGGCCGTGAGTCTCGCCCCTACCAGGTTGCCATCTTAACCGAAAATCTCACTTAGTTTTACCATCTTGATTTCTCCCATTCTCGCCCGCTCCCCTGGGTCAGACCCAGGTCCCTGTGATATACTGTATTTTGTAGTGGATAATATGCTCCTGTGTATGATGCACACTCATGTATTTGGACCAAACTTTGGAGAAAAATACCTTTCGTTTAAATTTTTTAATTCAAATTTTTATTTGTTTATATTTGAATACTTATTTTTGTATTATTAAGAAATTTTAGCATTTATTTTTTAGCATATGGTGCAAGAAATTTTATGTAACAAATCATAATAAAACCACTAGAGCAGATACAAGGTACAGTAAGCTTTTTTTTCTGTTACCTACGCATTCTGATGACTTTGTCTATGGAAGGAGGTCCAGAGAGTCTCTGGACAATTCCATTGCTGCTATGCTGTTTAACATTTTTTAATAACTGTTAGCTTAAAGCTTACAGTGTCTGTAGTTTTGTAAGAATGTCAGCTAAATTGCTAGCTCCCACCTAAAGTGTACAAATAAAATGTTGCACTGTTAACCCAATGGTAAGACTATGTCACTCTTTGTTTCATTTCATTGAATTGCTAAAATTACTTCCATTGCATGTAGTAAGGTCAACAAAACTGATTACAGGGTAATTACAGCATATTATTTTGCCTTTGGATATCATTATTGATTTCTAGAGTTATACTTCTAACTCACAAGCACAAATAAAAACATTTGTAGATAAGGCATTAGTACTACCCGTGTATAATACATATCCTTATTTTTCCTAACTATTTTGGGCAAAAAGTGTGACCCCCCCCCCCCCAAATTGATTCCCCACTGGTAACCTCAATTCTGTTGTTAATGTCCAAGGTTTGTTTCTGTTTACTCTCTCCCTTTGCTTTGTTTCTTTATATTTTATATATGAGTGTCATCATCTGGTAATTGTCCTTCTTCTGGCTTATTCACTTAGCATAATCCCTTCTAGTTCCATCTATTTTGTTGGAAATGGCAGTGTTTTGTATATTTTTTAGAGCTGTGTATTCCATTGTGAATATATACCACATATTCTTCATTCATCTGATGAAACACACGTAGGTAGTTTCCAGTTCTTGGCTATCATAAACAATGCTGCAGTAAAAATGGAGGTTCATGTATCTCTGTGAATTAGTGTTTTTGTGTATTTTGGGTAAATACCCAGAAGTGGGATAATGTGATCATATTGGATTTCTTTTCTCAATTTTTTGAGCAGTCTCTATATTGCTTTTCATAAAGGCTGCACCAATTTGCACTCCAACCAGCAGTATAAAAGGGTTCCCTTTATCCTTATCCTTCCCAACGTTTGTTGTTTTCAGACTTTTGGCTAATAGCTAATCTCATAAGTGTAAGGTGATATCTCATAGTTTTGATTGCATAACACATGAGGAAGAACATCTTTTCACATGCCTGTTGGTCATCTGTATGTCTTCTTTGGAGAAATGTCTATTCAATTCTTCTGTCCTTTTTTGTGTGTGTGTGTGTGGGGGGGTTGTTGAATGTTATGAATTATTTCTATATTTTGGCTATTAAACCCTAGTTAAGTTATATGATATGCAAATAACCTTTCCCAGTCAGTAGCTTGTTGTTTTGTGGTTGTTTGTTTTGGTGATAATTTCTTTAGCTGTGCAGAAGATTTTTAATTTGATGTAGTTTCGTTTGTTTATTTTTGTCTTTGTCTTACCACTGGAATTGAGTCCCCAAAGACCTCCATTGTTTTAGAATGTATTGCCTATGTTTTCTTCCAGATATTTTATGGTTTCCAGTTTGCTTTGGCTAGTCAGGCTTTTCTTGGTTATTCCATTACAAATTTAAATCATTTGTAATTCTTTTTCTTGGTGACTCCCTTATCTGCTTTTGACATCACTTTTATGTTGGCCTCATAAAGTGAAATGTTCCCTGTTCTTCGATTGTTTTGAAGCATTTGAGAAGAATAGTTCTGTGAAGGTTTGGTAAAAATCACTAGCGATGCTGGTCCTGGGCTTTATTTTTGGCAAGACTTTTGATTACTTCTTTGAATTTTTTTTTTTTTTTGTGATATATCTGTTCATGTTTTCCATTTCTTCTTAATTCAGTTTTGGAAGACTGGCTGTATGTTTCTAAAAATCAGTCCATGTTTCTCTAGGTTGTTGAGTTTATTGGCTTATTGTTCTAATCTCTTATAATGATTTATATTTCTGAGGTATCTGTTATAACTTCTCTTTCATTTCTGATTCAAGTTTATTAGAGTTTTCTTTAAGTCTAGAGAAAAGTTTGCTAATTTAATTTTTCAAAGTATATAAGCTTTTGGTTTCATGAATCTTCTGAATTTGATTTCTATTTTCTTTATTTATTTTTATTTCTTTATTTTGCTGATTTTGCTTTACTTGTTTTTCTCCTTATATTAGATGTAGATTTAGATTGATTATTTGCAAATTTTCATCTTTCTTGAGGCAGACCTGGATTACAGTAAACTTTCTTCTTAGTACTGCTTTTGCTACAATCTCCTAAGTTGTATTTTTTTTTTATTTGTCTCAAAGTATTTTAATTTCTCCTTTGATTTCCTCTTTTACCAGACTCATTTAGGAGTGTGTTGTTTAGGACTCACATACTTTGGATTTTTCCATCTTTTTCTGTGGTTGACTTCTAGTTTTATGCCACTATGATCTCATAGAGAAGATGCTTGGCATGATTTTAGTGTCTGTAAATTTGTTGAGAAATTTTGTGTGTTTCAACATATGATCTATTCTTGAGAATGTTCAGTGTGTACTTAAAAATTGTGAATTCTACAGTCATTGGATGAAGTTGGTATATGTCTTCTAAACGTATCTGTTCTAATTTGTCATTTAAATCTGTGTTTCCCTGTTGATCTGTCTATTGTTGTATGTGGAGTATTGAAGATTCCTGCTATTGCATTACTGTCAATGTCTCTGTTTGTTCTGTTAATAGTTGCTTTTTGTATTTTGATGCTCCTTTATTTGGTTCTTATCTATTAATAAAAAAAAGTTTTCTGCTGAATTGGCCCCTTAATCATTATAGAATGTCCATCCCTGTCTTCTATTAACTTCTTTAGTTGTAAGTATGTTTTATCTGACATAAGTATGGGTGTCCTGTTTTTTGGTGTTAGTTAACACAATCTGACAAGTGATTTTTAAAAAACAATTTACTTTGAGGCTATGGTAATCTTTAAAAAATTAGGTAAGTTTTTTGAATGCAGCACAAAGTTAGGTTTCGGTTTTTAATTTGTTCAGCTACTCTGCCTGTTGGTTGTTACATTCAATCCATTAACAGATTATTGATATGTAACTGTTTATTGCTGTTTTATTCAGTTTTCTGAGTGTTGGAGACAGTACCTTTGTTCTTCACTGTCTTTTTAGGTGATTTGAAAGCAGTTATCTCGCTTTTGGTTTCCCTTTTATTTTATTCTTTGCTTTGTTTTTTCCTGGAATTTGGTTCTGAGATTCCCCATAAAATTTAGTTTTGAGAAACTTACGGTAAGTTTCTAGGCTTATTACCTGTTTTTACTTGAAATCATGTTAATCTTTAGTTCGTTCGAAGTGTCCACATTTTTAGTCTATTGTTCCCTACATTTTAGATTTGATGTCTTCCTGGTTTTTTAATTTAGTTTTATTGTAATAACTATTCTATACATTAAAAAAATTTCCTGTAGATAGGTTCCCCATTTGTTATATATATTACAACACACCATGCATTTCACCACATCACCTCTTTATCCATTTATCTGATATTGGGCACTTAGGTAATTTCCAGTTCTTAGCTATTGTGAATAGGGCCATATTAAACATGGGGATACATACATCTCTGCAGATGGGTGCTTTTGTATCTTTTGGGTAGATACCCGGAAGTGGAATGATAGGATCATATGGGATTTCCATCTTCAGGTTTTTGAGGAATCTCCAACTGTTCTCCATAGGGGATGTACCAATTTGTACTCCCACCAATAGTTCAAAAGTGTTCCTTTGCTCTGCATCCTCGTCAACATTTGTTGTTTCCAGACTTGGGTAATAGCCAGTCTTTCAGGTATAAGGTGATATCTCATTGTTGTTTTAATTTGCATTTCCCTGGTAGCCAGTGAGTAGGAACATAATTTCCTGTGCCTGTATCTGTATATCCTCTTCAGAAGTATCTCTCTGATTCCTCCTCCAGTTTTTTGATAAGATTGCTTATTCTTCCGTTGTTGAGTTTTATGAGTTCTTTGTATATTTTTTATATTAAACCTTTGTCAGAAATATCGAATGCAAATATCATCTCCCAGTTAGTAAGTTTCCTTTTGGTTTTGGTGATGTTTACTTTTGTTGAGAAGAAGCTTCTTGGTTTGATGTAGTCCCAGTTGTTTTTTTTTCTTTGTTTCCCTTGATGGTGGAGTTGTGTCCCCAAGGACTTCTGTACGAATGATGTCATGGAAAGTCTTTCCTATGTTGTCTTACAAGAGCTTTATGGTTTCTGGTCTTATGTCCAAGTCTCTAATTCCTTTTTGAGTAATTTTTGTGAATGGTGTTAGAGAGTGATGTAGCTTCATTCTTTTGCGTGTGGCTGTCCAGTTTTTCCACCATCATTTGTTAAAGAGACTTTCCTATTTCCATCGAATGCTTTGGGCTCCTTTGTCATAGATTAACTGACTATATGTGAGTGGGTCCATTTCTGGTGGTTCAGTTCCATTCCACTGATCTGTACCTTTGTTATTATTGCAGTACCATACCATTTTGATCACTGTAGCTTTGTAATAAAGCTCATAGTCTGGATGTGTAATTCCTCTAGATTCATTCTTTTTTCCTAATGTTTGCTTTGGCTATTCGGGGTCTTTTGTTGTTCCATAAAAAATTTTAAGATTATTTGTTCTATTTCCTGGAAATAAGCCTGTGGAATTTTCATGAGGATTGCATTAAACCTTTATATTGCTTTGGGTAAGATGGCCATATTAATGATATTGATTCCCAGTCATGAATGGGGAATGTCTTTCCATTTTTTTGTGTTGTCCTCTATTGTAGTTTTCATTGTGTAGATCTTTTACTTTCTTTGTTAGGTATATGCCCAGGTATTTCATTCGTTTAACTTCTATTTTAAATGGTGTGATTTTCATGATTTTGTTTTCTTCTATCGTGTGGTTTGCTTATAAAAATGCAACAGATATTTGTCCATTGCTTTTGTAGCTTGCCATTTTACTGCATTCATTGATGAGTTCTAGAAGTTTTTGGGTTTTTCATAATATATGATCATTTCGTCTGCAGTTAATGAGAGTTTTACTTCCTCCTTTGCAATTTGAATTCCTTTTATTTCTTTTTCTTGTCTAATTGCTCTGGCTAAGGCCTCCAGGACAATATTAAATAGCAGTGGTGAGAGTGGACAACCTTGTCTTGTTTCTGACCTAAGAAGAAATGCTTTCTATTTTTCACCATTGACTATGATGTTGACTCTGGGTTTTATGACCTTTTATGGCCTTTATTGTGTTGAGGTTTGAACCTCTGTTCCCATTTTGTGGAGAGTTTTTTTTTTTTTTTTTTTTTTTTTTTTTTTTTTTTTTTTTTTTTTTTTTTTTTTTTTTTTTTTTTTTTTTTTTTTTTTTTTTTTTTTTTTTTTTTTTATCATATCTGTGTGTTCTATCTTATCAAAAGTTTTCTTTGTATATATTGATATGATCAAGTGGTTTTCCTCTTTGCTCTTGTTGATATGGTGTATGTACATTATTAAATTTATGTATGTTGAACCATCCTTGCATTCCTGGGATGAATCCCACTTGGTAATGATGGATAATCTTTTTGATGCATTGTTGGATTCAGTTTGCTAATATTTTGTTGAGAATTTTTGCATCTCTGTTCATTAGAGATATTGGTCTGTAATTTTCATTCTTGGTGACATTTCTGTTGGCTTTTGGTGTCAGTGTCATGTTAGCCTCATAAAAAGTGTTTGGCAGAGTTCCCTGTGCTTCAATATTTTTGGAAGAGCTTGAGAAGAATAGTAGGTGTTAATTTTTCTCTGTAGTTTCGGTAGAAGTCATTGGAGAAGCCATCTGATCCTGGGTTTTTATTTTTTGGGAGGCCCTTGATTATTCCTTTAATTTCTTTACTCGTGATTGTTCAAGTTTTTCAATTCTTCTGGGTTCAGTTTTGGTGGTTTAGAACTGTCTTTCGTTATTCTTTTTAGATGGAAGTCTGTTTTATCTAATATGAGTATAGGTATTCCTGCTCTATTGAGGTTGCCATTCGACTGTAGAATTGTCTTCCAGCCATTGACTTTGAGTCTTTGTTTTATCTTTTGGAACAGGGTCATTTTCCTGAATACAGCAGATGGTTGGGTTATGCTTTTTAAATATTCAGCCACTCTGCGACATTTGACTGGTGAGTTCAGCCCACTAACATTTAGGGTGATTTATGGCTGCTTAGTATCACTTTATAATTTGTCTTTTGTCTGTTGTCCAGATGATGGCTTTGTTCTCTTTCTCTTCTTAGGTCGAATGGGTGCAGTTATGTTTTGTTTGATTTTGCCTTTTGTTTTCTTGTTTGCATTCTCCCTGGGGATATATTTTGAGGTTACCCTGAAGTGAGTATTCACTATTCTGTGTTTACTACCTAATTTTTTTGGAAAGCATATCGTCTTCCACTCATTTTAGCTATCCACATTTTCGTTCTCTTCTCTACTTCCCCATTTTTAGTATTTGCTGACTTACTGTTTTTCTGTTTGGTTTCTTCACATTTTATAGAGCATCCTTCAATCTTTTTTGTAAGGCTAGTTTTGTGGTAATGTTCTCCTTTAACTTTTGCTTGTTAGAAACCATTTTTATCATTTCTTCAGTTCTGAATGATACTCTTGCGTGATATAGTCGTATCCTAGGTTGAAAATCCTTTTCCTTCAGCATTTTGAATATGTTATGCTATTCCTTCTAGCCCGTAGAGTTTAATTTGAGAAGTCTGCTGACAGTCTCATGGGCGCTCCTCTGTATGTGACTCGTTTTTCTTTGACTGCTTTTAATAGTCTTTCTTTATCTTGTATTTTTGACACTTTTATGACGATGTGTCTAGGTATGTATCTGTTTGGGTTTCTTTTATTAGGAACTCTTTGAGCTTCCTGGATCTGGAGGCTTGCTTCATTTTCAGGTTGGAGAAGTTCTCATCTATTATTTCTTCAAATATTTTTCTGTCCCCTTTTCTCTCTTTTGCTCTGGGACCCTGTGATACGAATGTTGTTCCTTTTGTTGTTATCCCAGAGGTCGCAAATGCTGTCTGTGATTCTTTGAATTTTTTATCTCTTTGTTGGTTTGCTTGAGTTCCTGTGTCTTATTTTCCAGATCACTAATTCTGTTGGTAGCTTCATTTATCCTATTGTTGAACCCCTCTGTTGAGTTCTTAATCCAGCCATCGTGTCTCTTACTTGTTTGATGTCTTCTTGTAATTCTTCTCTCTGCTTCCTGACATTCTCGTTTACCTTAAGGATGTGGACAGATTTCTAGAAAAGTGTAGTCTACGAAGACTGAGCCCAGAAGAATTGGAAAACTTGAAGAGAAATCTCACAAGCAAATAAATTGAAGGAGTGATCAAGGACCTCCTCAAAAATAAAAGCCCAGGACTAGATGGCTTCTCCAATGAGTTCTACTAAAACTTCAGGGAAGAATTAACACCCATCTCCTTCTAAAGCTCTTCCAAAATATTGAAGCACGGGGAACTCTGCCAAATACTTTTTATGAGGCTTAACATTATTACACTGATACCAAAAGCCGACAGAGCTCTGTTGAGGCCTGAGCATCAACCTTCTTGGCCTGGAGTTGACATAGTGAATGTAGAGGTTTGCCGCTTATTTGCAGGCATGTACAGCTAAGCTCATAGAGAGAGCCCCAAGAGTTTTGGCCCAGTGTACAAGCTGGCCACAGTCCCAAAGCAGCCCATAGAAGAGACATGGGAGCTGTTCTTTGTGGAGTACCCTCCCTTGAGAAAGTTCTTCAGTCCCCCAGAGTTGTGGCCATTCCAGCAGGGGTTTTAAACAAGCCCTGGGCCTAGGGCTGGAATTTCTGGAAGCACTAAGCCATAGTTATTTTGTTTCCACAGACAGGCTTGGGAACATTCCCTTTTTGACTGATAGGATCTTTGAGTATTTTTTCCAGTGAGAGACATAAAATGGAATGCTTCTTGCCGTGAAGTAGTCAACTATCTGGGTACTCTTTGACCTGTTTCTGGTTACCTCTGGAAAATGGTGGTTTACCAGCATCATTTCTGTACTGGTGTGCTAATGACCTAGAGGTAGGGGAAGGATGCTTCCCCCCCCCCACCTCCCATTTCCCCATCCCTGTCTTTCCCACAGTGGTGACGTCTAGTACCAACACTATGAGTAAGTGACATCTCTCTTCACTGGGACGGTAGTGTTCTTTCAAGCCTGCACCAAAGCCCCTGACTCAGTGATTGCAAGTTATTTCACAGGTATGTTAGTGTTTGCTGTGAGAAAAAATCCTTTAGCTCTGGAAGAGTGTCCATTTCAGTGATCTCTTTCTGTGGTTCCAGAGTCTCACCAACGTAAGGTGGTTCCTAGCAAATGAGCTTTTCCTACCTTATTTTTGTGAAGATGCTTGTAACATTTCTTTTTAAAGATTGTAGTTACTCAAATTAGTTGTGCGTGAGGAAGAAGCAAGCTTGTGATTTTAACAATCACATTATACTTCTTGTACATTGTGCTCTACAAATCCCCCCTGATAACTTTTTTTAAAGGAAAGGTGCAAGAGGGAGATTCTAATTGTTTAGGCCTACTGACTAGCTTTTGGAAGTTATTCTTAAATCATAGATTACAAGACATATGTATGGGCCTAGGAAGGTACAAAAGTGTGAAACAGTGCCCTGAGCAATATCAGTGAAGTAGAGGTCTGGGAGCCAGAGTCTTAGGTCCCACCTGTAGATAACCGAAGTGTTGAATTCCTGCTGATTGTTACCATTGGCATGGGGGTTCTAAGAGAAGCTAGAAATCTGTAATTTTCCCCTTATGGCATGTGTTTGAAATATATAAATTACCATATATTGGCTCTAATTTTTAAAAAAAATAAGGAAAATGTCTGGATCAAATGAAACATACCACGGTCAGATTTATGCCTACAGATGGCCAATTTTTAGCCTTTGCTCTAAAGGATAAGTTTTGCCCTTTCAGAAAATAACCATCTTAATTAAGCAGAGTAGTGGGTGCTGATTTGACCTAACAACTGGGTTATCACCTTTAATGGGGGAAATACTATCCACTTAAGTATAGGGTTTAGGTGAGTATTTTTTATGCGTATAGTTCCCCTTACTTGCACGTTGTAACTCTGTCCTGCTCTTATATAGTATCCTGGGTGCAGAGCAAGCTTTTCAAAAGAAAATGAAGTTTTAGGCTGATAACTCATCAGCCAGGTGTCTAATTTTTATCTTTTACATTTTCAGATTTCTAAGTTGTAGTGTTTTCAGATGAACCTTGAAGAATTGTTAATCCATCATCTGTAGTGTTTTTTCTTTACAGAATCCTTGAATGTATTAGCAATTTAGGGTCAAAGAAAAAATTGAAAATTAATTTTGACTCCCTATAATTATCAGATGGGTATTCATGTATTTTCCTTTCCTTTCTTTAAAGATTTGAACATGGAATTCAATCCTTCAGACCATCCTCGGGCCAGCACAATATTCCTCAGTAAATCTCAAACAGACGGTAGGTTACTTTTAATTTGTTTCTTTCTTTTTTTTTTTTTTTCTAAAAAAAACAAAGTTCATTGGTAAACCAACCTAAATCTTGTTTTTCCACAAGATTTTATTTTCAAAGTAAAATAGAATCCCTTTTAGTGATACTTCAAGTGTATTGTTTGATGGTAATTTCCATGGGGATTTCTTCATTTTGCAGTAAATTTTGTTTTTAGAATGTCCTGTTTGAGCAACTATTTTCATTTTACCAATCAACTGAATTATTTCTACATGCATCTAGAGAAATTTTCCTTTAAGAATTGATATTTGCATAAATTCTCAAAAAATCAAAATGTTTGAATTTTTTTAAGATATTATGTTAAAAAATAAAATATTCTTAAATAAAAGAAGCATCTCTGTTGTTTCATTTGAGAGCTGATTTGAATCTGTACACTGAAGCTAGATCTTTCCTTTTTGCCAAATTTCTAATAACCAGTTTTTTCTAAAATCTTTTGGGTTCTATCCAGGTAAAAGGCATTTCTCCAAAGTGCTTTTTTCGCTTTTAGGCCCTTGTTTATCTCACTGTTCCCTGATTCTGGGCTACAAAGGAGATGCAAAACCTACATAGTACAGTGTACTCTCAGATCTTCTTAGATTTCTATGGAAAATATAGTAGGAAAAAATGGTTAAAAATAAGATGACTGGGATGTTATTTTGTAATGGTGGAGACTTACATGGTTCTGTTCCTGATTCTTCTGGCAAATTACTAAGCTTTAATTTAGAGAAGATCCTAAATTGACTAGAAAATCCAACACATTTAGGACAATCAGTTCATTTATAAGAACTAATAGTTCTTTAATAATGGTTAGGTAACAACTTGGGCATGGTGTGATGCCAATTTAATATTGGTGATCTTTAATTAAATAGCCACGGACTTCTTATGGAATTCGGGTCCAATAAACATTACTCAGAAAGTTTTCTAATTAATTTCACATGGAATTACACTAGAACATTTGAATACTTGACACATACCTTGATTGTTAAGTTAAAAGAAAACTCAATGATTGATGCATAAATTAGTTAGGAAAGTATATTTTCCTCCTTCCCCTTTATTCCAGATCTCATTCCCCTTCCTCTAGAACATGGAATTTCAGTTACTCTGTTTCTTCTGTTTTATTACTTCAGTTTCTCCTTAAATATTAGACTTTTCCATTCAGCATATAAGCCTACTTTAGTCTTGCAGATTAAATAAAGAAAAGGAAACATAACCAGCACCTTCCCTAGGTGTTCTCTCTACTACTTTGTTTAATGAAGGCTTCTAAGCCATCTCTACTTCTCTTCCCATTTACTCTTCCACTGGAATCTTCCACCACACCACTCCAGTAGTGTTGGGTAGTAAGTTTGCCTGAAGACTTTTATTTGCCTTCACTCTAACCTCTTCTGTGCACATGCTGCCATTATGTATTCTTTGCTCTTAATACTCTTCCTCTTTGTCTGCCTATCTTCAAATAGGTCAGTTTGCCGAAAATAATAAATCCACTTAAGGAAGAATTTCTTTATAATTAAACAGGTTTTTTTAAATAGGTAAATTTCGTGACTTAAATGAATTAATACTTTGGTGACATGATGATCAGAATTGACTGTTTGGGGAATTGATCCTGAGAAATCCCTTTTTATAAGGTCTTCTCAGATATAAACAATTTCTTTTCCATTCATCCTTTTATCATTAGTATGTTCTGCAATTCTTTTATCTTTTTTGTTTGCACACAGTTCCTTATCACTTCCACGCTGGCCATAACAATGTCTAACCAGATTGTTCTGTCAAAGTTCAGAGCCCATATGTCCATCTAGGCATCTATCCATGTAGACTGGACGTCTTTACAATGAAGGTATAGGCTCCTCTAACTCAGTAAACTCTAAACAGAACATAGAAACTGCAAATAAATGCCTGTTTTTTCTACTCTGCCTAATCCCCAAACCAGAGAAGGCCTTGAATTTTTCTGTGCTTTCCCCCTCTTCCTAATTCTCACATGCTGGTAGTTGTGCTGGAGCTGACTCACACTGACTTGTAGGAACCGATTTGTTCCCATCTCCCATCTCCAAGTTTAATGACTTCATGGTATGGGCTTGAAATAGCCATGATGGAATTTTTACACCATGGAAATTGGCAAATGCTACAGATTAGGGCATTTAATTTTTAAAGGCATTTGTTAAACATTACATTCAGATAGTCAGAGGTGTATCAGTTTTTACTTCAAGTATACCAAGAATTTTTCTACTCTTTTCTGTTCCCATTACTGCCACCTTAGTTCAGATTTAGGATTTCTCATTTGGATTACTACAGCAACCTTTGGACAGATCTTTGCTCTTATCCCTTTCCAGTCCTATTCTATGCTGTTGCTGGGTGAAGAGACTTTCTGTAAATCAGATCTGTTATGTCACATGCTTCCTTAATCTTATTTAATGGCTCCCTGGTTGCCTTAGAATTAAATTCCTTAGCATGCTTTACATGGCCCTTTGTGATTCAACCTCTGCTTTCCTTCCCAGCTACTTCCTCTCTTCTTTTGTCCCTCTGTTTCAGCCATACTGAATCCCTTATACACGTCCCCCAATGTTCCATTTACCTTCGTGTTTCTTTGCATTTACCTGAATTTCCCCTTCCATCTTCGATACAGCTCATTCCTTCAGTGTTCAAGGCTTTTCAAATTTGATCAGAGTGTCCTGTGATCTCCCTGTCACCTCCTCTCTTGAATCTCCCTGTTCTCTTTATCACGTTGGGTGTGTGTTCTAGTGTGCCACTTTTCCAGCTGCCTCTCGGGCACTATGATTTCCCTTATGGCTTGTCAGCTTCCTTAGGGAATATTGTGCTATTAGATGTTGAAAAATTTGTCAGAGCCCAAAGCTCATACACTGATCATTTTCGTACTGTTTTCCTTTGATTATTTACCATGAAAAATAATTCTGAAAAACTGTGAAATATCTTTAACATTTTTATGTTGACTATAATTTTGTTGAATATTATTTTATCCTTATAAAGGATATAATTTCCGATATGTTGTAAGCATTGTTTTAAAATAAAACTATTACTCTCTTAAAAATGTTTCAAATGAAATCAGTGCCATACTGATTTGGTAATCCATCATCAGTCTATTGAAAATCTGTGAACATGTTCTGCTCTAATAGTTGGAAATTTTCTATCATTCTTTTTTCATCTTGAACTTGAATTTCCCTACCAACTTCTCAGAATTTTATCATAATGTAATATATTTTAATTCCAAAAGTTATTTACTACACTGTCAGATTTTTCTTTTATAAAAATATAGACCTAAATTTCATTTGATTTTTATTTCTCATAAATATGTCTCTAAAGTTAAAAATTAGTTGTGGATTGAACTATCACTATTGCACTTAATAGCCCTCAGTTGATCAAAACAAAACAAACATTGCATTTCTAATGAATTATTATTAAACAGAAAAGTAAGATAATTTTTGGAAAAACATTTCTTACTGAGATGCTTCTATGGATGAATATTGCATATTACTGGTAGAGGGGCTGTTCATCACATCCTTTGTTTTTATTGATGTAAATGCAGAGGAGCTTTGTTCATATGTATAGAAATAGAATAAATAAATGAGAATAGATGGAAATAGAAGGAGTTTTGTTGTAGTAATAACACTAAATTCTTGACTTGCAAAGTTTCTTGCCCAATTTATAGGAAGTTCTTGCTTTTGCAGGTTCTGGAAGTTCACTAAGATACTCTACCAGACATAAAAATAACTGTTAACTTTTTTCTTCTTCTTGTTTCATTTGGTTATGCCTACTTTAACCTGATAGACTCAGGAGTCCTGGGAAACTAAATCTACGATTCCCTGATTTCTCTGATCTCATTGCAGGCTGCATAACCCCTCTTTTGGCACAGTAAACTTCATTGTATTGTTATGATTTGTTATATTTTTTTTCATATACATCTCTATGCCTTTTCCTTTAAACTAAGTTTTTAACTTCTCTTTTGTATTTTTGTCCAAACCTTGTTGGCAAGGTGTTAGGTATTACTGTCAAACCAGTAAAATCAGACTTACATTCTGTTCAGAAAAAGGTCTGATTACATTTTTTGATTACTGTGTACACATGTCCATGTGTACTGTGTACACTCTTCCACTGATGATAAATGGCCAGTCAAGGTCAATGGCCAGAAGTGCATGCCTTGCTACTAGCTGTTTACCTTTCTACTTGTCCCTGTGGTCTCCTTACTCTGCCCCCTTGGAGCCTGACAGGAATCTTAACGCCTGATATGGCATGATCCTACGGGAAACTGCCATCTGTGTGTGATACCTGCAGATTAGAGCCAGCAGGCCTTCCTGCATCCCAAGTAGAAATGTCACAGAACAGAACTGACTTAAGGCTGTGCCGCAGGTAGTGGCACTGGAGGTGCCTCAACCTTGGTGTCTGCCTCAAGACTTAACTGCTGCTCTAATCTAACTTGGTTACCTTTGAGCAGCACATTTCAATAAAAGAATTGCAGAAAACTAGTACCACCTTACTTTATCTTTTTCTGTAATCAGAGGGAATAGATGTCCAAGAAATATCAGTAGTTTGAATAATGAAATTCATTTCATCAGTGTTGGGCTGACAGTGTTTATCTCTAGTCTGTGACTAGCCCCAGATTACATGGAATGAGCCTTTCATCTCCAGTTTGGCGGCTAGGGATCTGGAACTGACCTTAGCCTCTGTCTACCTTTAGTTAACTTTATAGTCATGAAATCTCCAGGGTCATAATTTCCTGTAAATTGACTGTGATCTTGCCTGTCACATCAGATTATCATCTTGAAGCAATAGGATCATTTCTTGGGCACACAGTAATCAACTGCTTATCAGCTGTCATCTGTAATTTTCACCTGTGAAGCAGATACTGGGGTCTCTCAGTCTGACAGTCAGGACTTCTCTGAGCCATCCTCTCTCAGAATTTTGGGCAGCAAGTCCCCATCATGGCCCTGATGCCTGTGTATTCTCTCTGCCTGACAGACATCGCATCTGGTATCTCTCGGATCATCATGTACACATCAGAGTACCATCCTTCCTCTGCTGCCTGCCTCCTTTTCCTGCTCATCTATTTTTTAAGGACAAAGACAGCTAGTCTGGGTTCCCAACTTAGGGTGCCTATGGTCAGTGTCCTAAATCCCATCTATTCTCTAAATATCTTTTGTCTCTTCTTCTCTCCCTCTTCCTGCACCCTGCCTCACAGTTCATCTTCCCTTACCTGGTCTTGTAGAGAGGACTTTCCTAGCTCTCCTGACACATCTGTCTTACTTTTCCGCTTACTTTTCCTGACTGCCAGGAAGAATATTTTCCTGCTCAAATGGTCCTTTTCCATTGATTCCTGCTCTCACACAGGGAAATTGCTCTTGTAGCCATTCCTTCTCTGCCTTCTCTGCTACCAGTCCTGAAAGTCCATCTCTCTGGTCTGTCACACTGAAGGGGACATGCATCCTCTTGCCTTTCCCTCTTGCCCATGCCAGACCAAAGTCAGCCTCTTAGGTGGTGCCACCCTAACTTCCCCACATTTCATCTGTCCTGCTAGACACTTTAACATCTCTGAAATCAGGACAACCAATGACTTGTCAAAATTTAATTGACATTTTTTTTCTTTCTTAATGGCAAATAGAATATTGGTTGTCTGTAGTTATTAGTAGCACTCTATTTCATGTAATTTGTGTATTCCTCTATTGCGGAGTTGATTTTTAAAAGTGGTTTATAAACAGTGTCTTTTATCCAATAAATTCTGTATTGCTTGAAGATAGGGACTATGTTGTATCCTTTTACATTCTGAGTACTAAGAGTGAGTAGCATACAGAAGAAATTTGAAAAAGAAAGGAATTGAAGGAATGAAGACCGGGAGGCCGTGATCCATCCTGGAAGACGTGCCATGACATTGTTAGTGTCTCTGTTTAGGTGATTTTTCTTTTTATCTTGCAACACCACTTTTTCCACCTTCCCTAACTTTATTAAAAAGGGACATATTCTTTATTAGGGGGAGAGGAATGTAGTTTTTTATGACAAAGGATTAATACCTCTATGTCTTAAATAATTTTTTATGACCAGTGAAAATGCTAACATGTCAGAAAAAAGGAATGTATTTCTGTTGGCATTTTATGTGCATGCATATGTATAATTGCATGTTTATATATCAAATGTTAATTTAAAATGCACACATAACACATTTGTATATGTGTGCATAGAAAAAAACACTTTCTTTGAGAAGATACACACCAAAATATTAATAGTAGTTATCTCTGGATTGCTGGGTTATATTTTTTGTGTTTCTTTATAATTTCCAAATTTAATTTGTTTTTATTTTACTTCTTTGTACCACTCTGTAGGTTCTAAATTTTCTACCATAAATGTGCATTGCTTTTGTAATCAGAAAAAATGTTTTAAAAGACCCCTACCTTTTTTGGATTTCTGTGCTTCTGAGTAAATCTTTGGTGCTCCATATTTTGCAAGAGAAATAGAAAACATCTAAAGTCACTTGACAGTCTGTTGAAGGGATCCTTGATCCTTGAATAGTTTTCTCCTTGTGCTCTTACCTGCTTCTGCTTCCTGTTCTCCAAAGTAGTCTATCCTATAAATCTTTGAATTATTTTCTCTTTCTATTTTTGTCTCATTTGCCTTACTTATTTAGATTTCATTGTGAATGTACAAACCAGCTCACTTTTCTGTGTCAAGGATTACAAATAAATGCAATTATAGGACAGTTCAGAGTAGGCCAGACATCTTGGAGTTATATGTAGTCCTATGGCACTGAAGGTGAGCCTTAAAAGGAAATGGTCCATCAGGGTGTGCCTGACTGGTGCTGCAAACCTGTGGCCAATCGTTGGTGTTCATGACCTCTTGGTAGCCTGTCAGCAGATGTATTTCAGATTAAATGAAGGACTGAATTTACTGAATTACTGAAAACTATAGGAATTTTAATCTCAGTCTTATTATTAGAAAAATAAAAATTGAAATGTTTTTTCCAAAACCTGATCTGTGCTATCCCAGGAAAAAAGGAAAAGAAAGCAAATTCTTTTCTTCTGAACTAAATTTTTGTAGTTTATATTGGCTCTGCTCTCTAAGCAATCACTTTTACTTTTCAAAACAAAATTCTGCAACTCTTTATAGTATTCAAGTACCCACTTATGTAGATGTCAGTCCTTCACATATAGAATAATTACAAGCCAAGTTATTTTTCCTTGCGGAATAACTTCTCTATTCATATTAGATTCTAATTATCACTTATTGTTAGATGGAACTCATTTCCTGAAGACTTCAGCCTTAAATGATACTGGCCTTTTAGGGAGGGGACTATAAAGGGAGAGGCCTTAGGGACCCAGCAGCCCATCATCACCTGTCTCTCTCTTCCTGTCCCTTCAGGCCTGGGTTGTGTGGCTGCTTCCTCATTTTCAAAGGAAGGATACATGTCTTAGGACCTCTTTTGTCCTGACATCCTATAGCCAGTGGTGACTGACACTTGACCACTGGACGCTCTAGTTTAGAAACATAACAGGGAAAACCTAGGTAATTTTTAAATGACTGTCTATGAAAGAGTTTAGCTGAGATTATGTTTAGGTTGCTAACCTTAATAAATAGGCACTAGATTTTTTTCAGAAAGTTGTTTTATTAAGAATAAGAAGATCTTGCTTCTGTGACATTGTGACAAGGGAGTGTCTTGTAGCAATCTAAGTAAATTTTTATTCATTTCTCAAATCAAAAACACTGCCTTGTATTCCTTCATTTTATCTGAAAAAGACTTTTAAGGACAATGATATTATTATTACTTCTTTTGGATGGCTTATTTTTAAAACTTCTAATACATTTTCTATTTAAGTAATTGTAGATTAACCAATTAAAAATCCTTATAATAGACTATCACAGATAGGATCTGAGGAGATCGCTGTTATTATTTTCTCAGAAAAGTGAATCTTATAAGCCATAGCAGTTATTTCCTCTTTTTTCAGAAAAGAAGAATGTCTCATGTGTCTATTAGTACTCTCAATTCTGTAGGAACTCTGAGAACTCCGGAGGTTTTTGTTGCTATGTTAATAATAACCAAAAAATATTGAAGTTTAAGCATGATTAAAACCAATATTTAGCAATAAGTTGGCATATTAATTATACCATTACATAAAATAAAATGACTAAAGCACTTTGACTATCAGAGGTGATTAATGGCCTCAGTGGTTTCAAATTAAATTTATTTTAAAGACAGATTTAGATTTTGATAATTTTAGCCTTTTTAATGGTATTATAGTATAAGAGATTGCACTAATTAATTATTATCCTAGTCCTGATCTTAGCTTAGGGAAAGGGACTCATTAATTTTAAGGTCACCACAGTATCTCAGTCACTGAAACTAGAGACTAAAAGCCATTAGGGACTAAGGAGACATCTACCTTCTCTCCAGGCGCCCCACCCCCACCCTCCCTCAGCATTCTTTGCATTCTTCTCTGTGTTGGGGTTCTTAAGACTACTCCAGGTTCAGTAGGAGGAACCATAGCACTAAAAAACAGTTGTATTAATGACTAGGACATATTAAAATGAAAAACTGTGAAGCAAAATTGGAACAAGGAGAACAAGGACTTTGCTTGGAAGAAAGTATAAGTTTTCAGGAGAACTCATATATGCTAGGTTTCCCCAGTAATATTCAAATGTGACATGTTATCAGTCAGAGAAGCTCCTAGAGACCCAGTGCAGAATTTTCTATCTAGTAATGGTCCTGTAGGCAATCTCTACGACACATGCCAACATTTTAGACTCCCAGGTGATCAGCATAGAGTATAATATTTGTAGAGGGAGGCACAGTAAGCCATCCTTACTAGTTAGGAAATGATGGAAATATTGGAAGTTCTCCCCAAATCCACATTCTTAGATACCCGCCAAAGGTCTCCCTTGCAAGCAGACCTTTTTAAATATGGCAGTCAGAGCTACTGTGAAAACTCTGATCTGCACAGCAGAGGATGCACCTCACCCCACGCACTCCTGCCAGGAAGTTCAAGCAATGATGAGCTAGCAATATCCAAACTCCTAGAAGTGAGAATTAGTAAAAGGAATAGGTATACACTTAAACCTAGTTATGGTCAGTCACCTAGTATAAATACGAATATTGGGAATTCTTGTTTGTGTATTGACAGACAGTTGGTTTGGGGACTCAATAGACAGTCCAGAAGGAAGTCAATCATAGGGATACATGAATAGAAAAGCCTTTTAGATGCTCTGTAGACTCGATCTTGCCAAGTCCCTTTTAGGAGGGACATTACAAGATAATACAGGAAAGTGATACCTGATTCAGACCCCATGAACCCAAAGTTCAGATCAGATCAGCAGGCTCAGTTGCTTTTGTATCTTGAAAATCTTTGTGGTAGGAGGGACAGCAGTCATTTCAGAGACAATAGGACTTCTAAGGAAAAGAGAAATGTTTCCTTGTGAGTAGACTGTAAACATAGGAAAACAATTCCTAAGCCACTCAATCATATTAGCCAGAGGCTTTTGAAAACTAGTCAGGCTGTGATTGGGACATGAACTGTTGAGGTGGGCAGAATCTTCCTCAGATGTTAGGTTGGATTTGTACACTATCATTTTAGAATACCCTGAGGTAGCATTATTGATTTTCATAGACCTTGGATATTGTCTCCTTGAAGGAATCTTTTCTTTTCATCTTCCATAGTGACCTACTCAGTAAATGTGTTGATTGATTAGTGTGTGTCCTCAAAAACAAGTCCTCAGGAAAGAAAATGCAAAGCTCAGTTTTGCCTTAGATTACTCAAATGCTCTTCTGGGATCCCTGTCCTTGTATACCTCTGAGGCTGAGGGTCAGGGTACAGAAGACCTTGAGTCTGGGGTACACAATGCTGAGCCACCTCAGGCAGCACTGTGAAAAACGATTTTTTAGACAAAATGGTTATTTTTATTGTGAGTTTCATCAGCCTCATTTAGGGGGAGATGGTGCTGCAAGATGTCCCTGGCAGTCCCCAGACAGAAGCCAGTTTTATTCATCATGAAGAGTTAATTGATTTCCACTATAAATGTTACTTCTGACATACATAGTCTAGCCTATATCTTAATGCTATGATTGATATTCTTGTTGTTTATGTTTCACCCATAGACTTTGTGCCTTTATGAGTCTGCTTGGGTTAGAAGTTAATAGTCCTGTTATTTGTTAATTATTTTGTATTAATGAATACATGCAAGTTTTATGAGCTAATTGAATAACTGGGTACACTGGTTGGTAGAAGATTGTATTGTGACACAGAGACTTGGTCCTCAGTCATCTGCAAGGTGTTGGCATAAAGGCATGTTAACATTTCTTTTGCATTTTTTGTTTTTCACAGTGAGAGAAAAACGCAAGAGTCTCTTCATTAACCATGTAAGTGAAGCTCTTTCCTTGAGTTCTTCATAATGACTGTTCCTATAAAACATTTAAATAACCATGTCTGTGAGGGATGAAAATGACTCATTTGTTTTGTCAATACTTGAAAGAATGTGAATAATATTGCAGTGTGCTTAATGCTTAGTTTGGTTTGTAATTGGACAAGCACAGATTGATGTTCATCTCATGTTTTTACGGAAACCCCAGATTGCTGTTGTTCCTGGGAAGCTGTGTGTCAACATTACCACATAGCAAACTCCAGATGAAAGTTGCTTAAAATTTTTTTAAAACCTTTTTGTCTACCTCCACTCCAAATTCTTCTCTTTTTAACTCCGTTCCATTTGAATAAACTCATAATTGTTTTCCATGAGACTCTGCCTCCATACACTTCTTTCTTCCTAATTGTTTCCTAATTACTTGACTAAGTCCCCTAGAAGTCTCTATGTTTGACATCACTTAATTTTAAAAGGACTTAAAAAAGATTCAGTGATAGTCTTTTGGCCATACTGAACAGTATTTCCCTCCCTGCTCACCAGATACAATCATCGTCTTCTCTGAGGGGCAGGTGCAGCTTGCTGGCTTTGTCATCCCACCACCACCCTTTGGCACTCTTAACTTGTACCCCTCTGGAGTGTGAAGCCCTGCTGCTAGGCAAGGGGGAGCTATCCCTTCCTCTCCCTTTAGGAAAGAAAACTAGCCCCAGGAGGTATGGAATGGTGAAATATGTAAATTACTTAAGTACATATGCTAGAAATTCTCATGTTGAAAATAAGAATGTATTTGACTATTAAGGATTTTTCTCAAAGTTTCTAGACTCTATTTAAACATTTGAAGATCTTGAAGTACTTGTCAGTGAAGTTGTGTATTAAAGACACTTAAATCCATACTATTGTCTCCCTCCCTATGGAAAATCTGAGCAAAATGCTATTGAAAAGAAATTCATAAACTGGACTTAGGCCCTCTAAAGACTCCACATTCAACCTTTAGAAGAGTGGTGACTCATTATAGGCAGTCAGTATAATGTGTGTATACAGTGTGCAATTTGTGACCCATTCCGTGGCTCTCTCCAATTTCAGAACGTCAGTAAAAAGCATCTGTGGAATTACAACATGTCATAAGGAAACTATGCTGAAAATTGTCTTGCCATGCTTTGTGGGGATTTTTTTTTTTAAAGCAGTATATACCTAGACATAGAAATTTGAGCGGTTTGAACTAATTCTGTAAATCCTTACTTTAGTTTCTTTGCCTGCTTGGGTGCACTTTGAACCCTTTCCCACTCATAGGCATATCTGTCAGTGAGTTGTAGGGGAAAGGGAAGAGCTGAAATTGTACCCAGGCTATCTTTACTGGCCATTACAGCTCAATTTAAGGTAGACTAGAGAAAGAAGAGGAAAGGAATTTGCCCATGTTCACCCTGTTCTCATTGTGGCTAAGGAGACAGAAGTATACTTTTTTAGTTCTAATCTGTTTTATATTCTTTTCCACTTAACCTCACACTTTGTGTCATATACAATCCTGGTAACCCCCCCCACCCCCCGCCCCTTCCCTGCTCCGTCGCACACTGTGTAAATATCTGTTGGACCTAGTTTATGAATTAGAATGGTAGTCTATGCATTCTAACTGTGTATCTTCTGTAATCCAGCCTAGCCTTCAAATCTCTAAAACCTCTCATCTCCTTACACAAAGTGACATTACATAATTTCTGAAATCTTAACTGTACTCCTTCCCACATAAACAGAATTTTTACAATCTTATATAATAAGTGACCGTGTAACAGCCTGACTTTCCAATTCACAAACAGACCTAGTTGCAAAGCAGTACATCAGCACTGTCTGCTCTGGAAAAAGCCAATGGTATGTGCCAGTCCAATCAATGAAATACACTTTGAGTGAAATTACCTGCAGATGGAATTAGACTAAATAATCAATTGTGCTTTTCAAGTTCTGAGACATAAAAATTATAAATTAGAGCAGTAGAGAAAGGGTAAATAAAAATAATAATCTATACATTTGTGCCAGGCTCTGTTCTGAATGGTTCATAGATATCGTTTCTTTAATTTAACCAAGTTTCTGAAGAATGTACTTAGTATATATGTTCTTGAGGTAATCTGCAAAGGGCTAGTATTTAAGAAAGCAGTGAATGTAGAGAGACATTTAAGAGAGATGGCGTAGTTCTACTCTACTCTTGGACCATGTTAACTACAGGGCAAATACCTTCCACCTGATGGGGATAAATAAGGTTTTTCTGACTTCCTTCTAGCAATAAGCATTAGCAAGTGAAAAGAGTAAACTTTAGGTATATTCTCCAGGGAAGGAACTGTGGAGGATGGAACCCAACTGGAAAAGGAACAGGCTGTTAACTGACTTAGAACAGCCAGGACAGATTTAAAGGGTTAAGTGAAAGGAGACTGCTTTCTTTAAAAATAAATAGATTTTAAAGCTTGAAACTATTTGAGGGTAAACTGCTCTGAGAATTTTGACAGTAAGTTAATCAGGGTGAATTATAAAGATTACTATTTTAATCAACACCTGTGTTTTAGAATTTATGAGAAAAAATTGATATATTATGAAAGATATATTTAGGTATATTAAAAAGACTTGTCAAAGGGTTTATTTAAGTTTATACTTCAAAACTTGCTAAACTTTTGACTTTGCTTTTGATTTAAGGTTAGCCATTTTAATGAATCTTAATTAAAATGTGAAAATATAAATTGTGAATGACAGGTGGCTGGAATCACTCTAAAACTTAAGAGAAAACTCATACCTTTTGTTTTAGCTTAATTTTCTATGATATTCACGTGGTGACAGCATACCAAAAGTCATTTGAACTTTCATGCAAAATAGTCACAGTATTTTTTTTCTTAATATTGAGGTTAGTGCTAGGTCTGGAAACTTTATGAGGAAATTAACTAGGAGTATTATTTAACAGTTAAGCAAGAGTCACACTATTAGCAGGAGTTAACACTTGGAACCCAAAGAATTTAGTTCAAGACCTATTAAGTGGGATACTTTGAAAAAGTCTTGAAGTCCCAGTTCTCTTTAACTTACAGAATGGATCATAATTCCTGACCTGCCTGACTCAAATGGGATCTTGGAAAGGAAGGTGATTTCCATATTTGAAAGTTGTAACAATAATACAGAGTACAGGATTTTTACATCTCACTGAAGGAAACTTAGATATCCTGATTCTCAAATCACTCTCATTCTATTTGACACAAAGGATGTTGACATGGGAAAGATGTTTTATTTTCTCTTCAAATTTTTTTTGTAGAATGTCCAGAAATAATAGTGCTATGCACAGCACAAGTGTTGATGGAGATGAGAGAAGTGTATGGGATATCAGTTCTGGACTATTTGGTTCCATCTGTAGAAGACTTCTCTTTCACCTTTCCTTCATTCTGTCACTTTTGCTATGGGGCACAGATAAAATGACATCTGCAAAGTATAATGGTCTATATAAATATCGGAGAACTGACAGGTTGAATTGCTTTCCTGGTGCCTTTGCAAAGGTCATTTTGAAAATGACATTGTCCTTGTTGAGAAACACAAGATAAGGGGGTCACAGAACTGATTTGTCTTAGAAAACTCATGAGTATTCTCATGGGGAGTTGCTGTGTTTGGAGCCCTGATAATGTGTATGGGTGTTAGGTTCTCAACTCTGAATAACTTAGAAAAGATTCTTGTCCATGTTGCCTGGGTTTCATGTTACTGGGATTGGGGGTTGGGGGTTCGGTAGAGGGAAGCTGTTCTGATATGACTTCAATCTCTGACTTCCCAGTTTCCTTGTTATTTGCTGAGGTTACAGGGACACAGCTGTTTATACAAACTGGACAGGCACATGGGGCCCCCGTGTGGCACTTTGCCTCAGTCACTACTCCGTTTTATCTTTTTCTTTATTGCTCCTTTCACTGCTCAGCTTTTTACCTTTGTCACTGAGCTCAGGGACTGTTGGAGAGAGGAAAGAAAAGACACTAAGTCTTAGGAAAACAGGGCTTGGTCAAAAAAGCCATTTAAGAAGCAGACATTCCTTCCCTTTTAGCAGAGCCTCTTACCTCAGCAACTGTATGTTATGGTTTGGTCTTTGACTTATTCATATATATATATTTTTTTTTTTTTTTTTGAACTTCTATTTTGAAAAAACTTTGAACTTATGGAATAGTTGTAATAATATGATAATAAATAATAAATGATAATTATAAATAATAAATTTATAACAGCAGTTCTGTGACCCCCCCTTATCTTGTGTTTCTCAACAAGGGCAATGTCATTTTCAAAATGTCCTCTGTGAAGGCACCAGGGAAGCAATTCAACCTGTCAGTTTTCTGATATTTATATAGACCATTATACTTTACAGATGTCTCTTTATCTCTCTCTTTATCTATAACAAGAGTGATAAATAATAATAAATTTATAGTAATAAGAAAATTCTCATATCCTTGACTCAGATTCCCCACTTATTTATTTATTCACTTATTTTTATTGTAGTCTTTTTTACAGATTTAATACTTATTGAGGTAACTTTGATATACAAAAATTTTAGACTTTAAAGCTCGAAGCTATTTGAGGGTAATCCACTTTGAGAGTTTTGACAGTAAGTTAATCAGGGTGAATTTTAAAGACTAGTATTCTAATCAACACCTGTTTTAGATCTAATTAAAAATAACAAGAAAAATTAATAAGTTATGAAATATGAATGCCTTAAACATCAAAATAAATTCTATTAAGGAAGCTTTTACATCCCAGAAAAATTATCTAATTTGGTCACACACAAATTTTATGTTTCTCTGGATAGCGGTTTTATCTGCTATAGAAGATCGATGAAGGTAAAAATTAGTGTTTCTCCACAAACTTGTTCTCAGTTTATAATGAAAGCAATCTCAGACATTTATGTAATCAGAAACACTTATTATGAACTTGTTATATGAGGTCCTCAAAGCCCCATCTTTCTGTCATTTTAGGTATTCTATTGTTTGAAGCAGATGTGGTACATTCCAGAAGCAAGATCCTAGACTCTTTAGCTCTCAGAGAGCTGTCAAACAAAAATGGAACAGGATTGTTGGGGAATCAGTTTCCAACCCTATCCCTAAGGATTTCTCTTTAGAGTCTTACATTTACTATTCCTATAAGGATGAGTGGATTTCTGAACTATTTTAGCTGACTTACATATCTTGAACATCTTTAATTAACCAGTTCGAGGCCTCTTCTAACATCTGTTGTGCCAGTCAGTAGACTGTACATTCATTAATTAAAAAATCCATTACTGACATTCAGTATATTAAGGAGCACAGTGTGACTTCTTGATTTAAACTGTTAACAAAGCTTATCACGGGCCACCTGTGGACTGTGTACTCCTTATTGGCACCTAGACAATAGCATATAATGCCTTATTGTACTGAGTGCTTTTAGTATACTAAGAGATACTAAATATAGTAAGTCCTCACTTAATATTGTCTTTAGATTCTTAGAAACTGTAACTTTAAGTGAAGCAATGTATAACAAAAGCAGGTCCTTGAACATAGTTTCATTCAAGTTGGCTGGGATTATTTCTTATCAATGTTATAACAAAATGCAATTGAGACAGTACTGTTTGAGGATTTGCTGTATACAGATATTTCTAGTAAATAAACAAATATAAAATAACAGATGTAGGTTTCACATTTTTATATTACCTCATATTTTTTAATTCTTCATTTCTATAAAAAAATTTTGAACCTAACTCTAAGAATTAGAATAATTTCGTCCAACTATAGAAAATGAGAAGTTAAAAATAGGGAATAAGGATTATCAAGGTGACAGCATACGGTGAGCATGTCTGTGTGGTAACCAATCCAGGTATTATCCCATGGAATGAGTCCTTATAGCACCATTATGAGGGGTAGCTTCTTGTCCATATTTTACAGATGAAGACATTGAATCTTGTGGAGTATTACTCAGTTGGAGCACTGTTAAGTGTAAAGGAGTATTATTATTAATTGTGCCTGGACAACAGAAAAGTAGGACTATTCCCAGCAAGCCGGTACATACAATCATCCCACTTTAGTTAACCTGCCCAAAGTTGCACACTAGTCAGGGACAGAGCTAGATGCGAAATTCTAGACCTTCTGGCTTGAACCCTACTCTTTCTTAGTCTATACTGAGTGTCGTGTGGTTGGTTCCTCACAGGGCCAAGAGAGCCAGGACTTCAACTCCTTTGTTCTCAGAGCAGCCACTGCCCAACTGTATGTGTCCTAAGTATCTTTGCATCTTACTCTCCCAGTGGCCCAGGTACTTGCCATGAGCTCCTGTGTGCCAGCTTGTTGATACACCATGACTTTCTTTCTTCTGAGATGGCATTGTAATCAGCAGCTCGCAGAGGCCCCTGCTGCCATCGGGGAAGCAAATTTTTGGTGCACTGGCAGTGATAGGAGACAACAAGGCAGTCTACTCCCTTGGATGACACTGTTTTTCACTTGATGATTCAAGAGAAAATTATCCACTCTGTCTCCAGGACACTGTTGTCTGGATTCTAGACAGAGCTTAAATGAGTGAACTGAACCTTATGGTGGAGGTTGATTAGTGTCATAGAGGGTGAGCATAGGGCTGTGAGAACATGAGAAACTCAAAATAAAGAACTGAAGGTAGAAATCAGTAACCTTTGGAGTACAACATATGTGACTTTAAACTCTGATGTCTTAGATTTGGGATTTGGGGACATTACTTCTTGAGTACTACTACTTCTTTGGAACTTTCTCTGACCTCTTGTAACTTAGCTGTAAAATGGGAATTCTTCCTTCCTTGCTGAGTGTTTGTGAGCTCTAAATGAATACATATAAATTATCCAGAACACTGTTGACTCATATTTGATGGCCATAAAATAGAAGTTGTTATCGTCTTCATATAATTAAATGTAGTGTACCTGGAAGGAAGAAGTGAACTTTTTTATGTAATAATACTGGTTTTTCAGAATCATTGGACAGCTAAGTTAATAAAAATATTTTGATTAAAACTGAAAGTTATCTGGCCAACATATGCTTATTAAACATATTGAACAAATCAGAGTATACTTTTTTTTTTTAATGAATCTATATGTGTTTTTGATGCTTCAGAAACATCACAGAAGTTTAAAGCCTTTCCACCTCCCAGGATACTCATCGGTGCTGTGTGTCTGAGATGTTGGTGCCTGGGCTGGCTCTTCTTCCCTCAACCACACATAACTGTTCAGAACAGAAGCCCAAACAGGAGATCAACTATAGGTCAAGAGCTTATCCAGTGCAGGAATTCACGTTATTTCAGCTTTTTCAATATTATGTCTTATGTGGCTTAGATGTGATTGCTACAAGAGTGTGAGAAAGAGAATTGTTTTTAATGCCTTTGAATTGTCTTAATGAGAATGTCATGATTAATTTGATAGATATGAAAATACCATATTAAAATTGACATTCAAATTATAACTTGAATTTCACTAGCTTTCTTTGTACCCTTTCCTACTTAGGCACAGAGCAGTGTGTGCTTGTTCTGTGGACAAAGAAGAGCAATTCAAGAATGAACATAAATTTTGAATTTCCTGACTTTGGTTATTTCCTTCTGACCTACATGTAAACCAGTGCTCTGGAGGTCCTGATGTTTAGTGGTACAGTGCCATCTAGACTTGTGAAACGGAGTACTACAAAACTGATTAGTTTTGACTGGAGATTCAGTTCATAATGTGGTTTTCTATTTCTTAAACCATTACATGTTTCAAAATTTTTCTTACAGGTAATACTTATAAATAAGTATATTTTAGCATATCAAATAGGGCATTTGGTCTCTGATTAGCTAAGGTTTCCTACACATTCATGAACTGGATACTGAGGTGGGCAGGTGAGGAAGGCAACTCTCCATCCCCAAAAGATAATATATATATTTTGTGTTTCTTAAAATATTCTCAGACTGTCAATATATCACCAAGCAAGTAGAAATTTCTTTAAAGATTCGATTTTTTCTAATTAATAATTTTTCTAAATAAAATTTGAGTAGTAATTGTCCCTATTGATGTCTACAAATCACTGCCCACATACTTCTTCCAAATCTATTTAATACTTAGTTAGATGTCATCAGTGAATAATTTAAATACTCTTTTCTTTACTAATACCATTCAGAAATAGTTTTTCATATCTATCAAATTAAATATAGTTTTCTAAAGTTGTCCAGAGAGATCTATATTTATGCAGTTATGAAAGAAACAATCATAAGACTATATAGCATACCACCTTGGTTGTATTTTCAAAAGTATTAGATGATCTTCCCATTAATATATATTTGACCCTTCACCAAAGAATATTTCTTTCTTTATAACTTCAACTTCTGAAATCCAAGCAGATTAACAAGGAAATTTTTTAAATTAATACAGTGTCAATTTTCCCTGGACAAAATGGGTATAGTAGACTCTGGTCTTTATCTTGGTGCACAGAACCAGAATACTGCCTTTTATTAGGGTTTTGTTGACATAATGAATAGTATCCTTTTTGACTCAAAGGCCCCAGGATGGTGACTTTTTAAAAAGTAGTTTTGACAGGGGATTCAGTCAATAGCATGAATGAATGAATGAAATGATAGCAATTTTTTAAGGGAAAAATTCAGGCAGGAATGAAAGTGAGTAGGCAGGCAAGAAGAGAGATGAGTAAGAGATATTTTTATTTATTTTATTTATATTTTATTTAGTTGCTTGTTTATTCCTACCAGCCCCAGGATGAAAATCTGAGTACTTGGGATGTATGTGTACTAAGCCCAACCACTACTCCACCAGGCTTGCCCAGGCAGGTTATTTGTATGGACTCTATAGCACACTTTTAATTCCAGGAATTTACTCTCATCTTGATGACGTATTAGGGACTAGAATTGGGGAATGGTGACCTTTTAATGTTGAAGAACAAGGAATTTTTTTGTATGAATAAAGTATTTTTGTACTGTTCTTGGTATTGCTCATATTTCTTGCTAAGACATTTTCCTTCTGTGGTCTGGTCTGAAGCTTAAGGGGATAGTGTTCCTTGGAAGAACTTTGAGACCTGTTTGTTTAAATTGTCATTGTCTTATTGCTTTTTTTCTTTTCTTGTTTTTTTTTTTTTTTTTTTTTTTTTTTTTTTCATCCTCCAGGACAAATAGCAAGGAAATACAGTTCCTGTTCCACTATTTTCCTAGATGATAGCACAGTTAGTCAACCAAACCTCAAGTATACAATTAAATGGTGCGTATACTAACTTTTGTTTTACTCTGAATGCATTTTTTTTACTCCTTAATCTGATGGCTGACTAGTTGGTTGTGGGGTCTAGAGTGGTAAGAGTGGACAAGTAGAGGGCACTGACTATTCAGGTAATCCTTTCTAAAAGTAATTTTGATAGTTACATTATGGGGTGATCAGAATATTTATGTTTATTGCTATTTATATAAAGACCAACTTAAAAATTATTTCAAATGTAGATCAAAGGGTATTTTTTATTTTCATGCAGACTTTATACCTTTACAGTTTTTATTAAGGTCATTGTGGTGTAACTCTGCTAATATCTCACCTAAATGAAATAGGGTTCCATGTTTCCAATTTAAAATTCAGGATTAGTGATAGAAAGCCAAACTGATGTAGTAAAAAAGTACTTGCCTAAAGTTGAGAGATCGGAGTTTTAACCTCAGGAAAGAGTTTGGTAAAGACAGTTCTCTTTGGACCCTTATTTAAAAAAGGGATTCAAGGGAAGAAGGGACATGTTTGGATAAAATCCTTTCACTCTGGAGGCTTCTGTTTCCCAAATTTAAAATGGGAAATAAGAGAGAAGGAATGCTTTTTTTTTCTGTGATGTTCCAGCTAGTGTTGTGATAATAACAACCCTGAACAGAGATCAGAGAGATCCTGATGTTCTGGAGTCCATGGTCTTCAATTTAGCAGTGAAAATTTTCTGTATGTACTTGTATAAGATATTTTCTGTAGGTCTTGTGTAAAAAAGTACCCATTTGATAGCAATCCATGCCAGCATATGAAATAAGTACTTAAATTTCTAAATAAGAATTCCTCTATTTCATTAGATCAGCTTTTCAGGTTGTTGCATATTCTGACCCCATGTAGCAGAGCAGTTACCACCTCAGTTAGGCAGGGGGACTGTAACAGTCCTTGTGGACAATATCTAATCCAAGGGGGCAGGGGAAGGGTGGGGAGAAGCTGTCTTTATAGGGTTGTATGTTGGTAAGATCTAAGTGAAATGTGTCTTCCCTCATTCCCTTGTTTTAAGGGAGTGGTGAATAATGACTGGGCATAAACCCAAACAGCCACTGCAGCTGGGAAAAGGTGTGTATATCATAGCTCCACTATGCACAACCTTGGCTGAGCCACTTCCTGTCCTTGGGCCAAGATTTACTGCTGAGAAATGGGAAGCACAGTATCTCTTGGAAATAAAGTTCTGAAAATCTGTGTACCGTGTGCCCAAGCTCTAAAGTGTCCAGAAGGAAAGCTGCTAAGGTCCTTTTAATCCTGGGATCTTCTTCACTAGAAGTGAATCCGAACAAAACAGGACATCTTTACTTTCAGGGCCAGCAGGAGATCCTGGGATTTACTCATAGATCTGACTCCATTGCTCAGCATCACCTTTGGCTGACTTCAAGCTGCCATTGCTTGTGTTAGATGTAAGGACTACAGCTCGTGTCAGATGTTAGGGCTGCTGCATCTGTCAGCCCTTTGATTGCCAGTTTGTCCAACTAATCTGACTGGCTACATAGATGTCGCTTTCCTTCCTCTCCTCTCATGTGCTTCCCTCTAAAAGCTGCTCAAAGAGAGTGACCTTTCCCCATAAAAGGAGGTTCTTTGGTCAAGAGTATCCAAGTAGTTAATCTGCTCTGCTAGAACCTCCAAACATCTCACAAGATCCATTCATAGGAGAAGGAAGGGCAGTCAAGCTTCTAAGACTACAGACACATCCAAATGAAGTGCTGCATGTAAGGGTCTGCCTTTATTTATTTTTTAATGTCATTGGTAATAACATTAGACACTTAGGAGCGTGGTGAGCAAACTAGTTGATATTTCAGTGTCAAGTACAGGAAATGCAGGCACCAAAGCTACCAAAGTTTTAAAATCAGTGATTCCAGCTCTGGTTGTACCTGAGTGATGCCTTTCTCTCCCACAGATCATGACTGAATCAGGTTAAGGAATGTCCTGGGACTTAGCTTTTTTTAACTCCCTTAGGAATTCTACTAGGCAGCCAAGGTTGAGGACCCTGATTTAAGTTGATAGTTTTAACTACCCCCCTCCCCCACCAAAATTCCCTTGAAACTTTTAAATAAGCTATGGGTTAATATGGGAAAGAAAAATGGAACTGAAAAGCAGAACCAATTTGAGTAGCTTATAAGGTGACTTACAAAGCAAACCCCCCCAGAGTGGATACTGTGACTTCCTTGCTCCAAAAGACATTTTCTCTTCTCCAATCAAATTTGTAATGCCTTCAGTGAGTAATTCAGTTTTTTTTCAAAGGTTCCCTCTTTATAAGAATGTATATTTGAGCCTGCAAACTGGGCAGGATGTCTCTTAATTGAAGTAGTTAATGTCAGGCTCCTTTCCTATAACTATATGCATAAATATCTTGGTTTAATTATGATCAAGGAACTAAAAAATTTTAAAAAACATATTTTGAGGTATTAGCAGAACTGAATAAGTTCTTCAACCGGGGCCATTGACATTATAAGGGGGAAAGGGATTCTCAGATGGGAGGGGTATCAAAAAATATGTAGGAAATTGATAATCCAAATGTCATCCTTTTCTAAAATTTTGCCTAAACCATAAACCCTTTTTTCTGCCTTCTGTAAATCCAGAGCCCTCTAGACCACATGCCCCAGGCATTAAAATTGATAGTAATATCATTGATGGATAGTAGTTCAGCTTCATTATGGGCACTGCGAGTTCTCAGTGGCTTACTATGGTCTGAACTTGCTTCCTGAAAACCAAGTATAACCTTGTTTCTGTTGGAAAATGTTCTGAGTTCTAAACAACCAATATATAAGCTCATTTTTAGCCCATGTGTAAATTGGGGAGTGCTAAACTGAACATTGACAATTCTAGTTGGGAGTGGGTAGAGTGTTGAGTGATATTCAAACAGTGAAAGAAATGTCTAAGGGAAAAAAGTTGGGCACTCACTTCATGCTAATTGTTTGTATACAAGGGCATTATTTATTTGAGAACTTGACTTTCCCATCTTTCCACTTAATGCCACCAGCTGTGATATGAATTTATAGTTTCTCAACCACCCCCACTGCTTTTACAACCAACCCCCTGCCTCACAAATCCTGTAATGAGCATAGGAATGATGATCAGGGAGAAACTGACCAATGGCTATTGAGCTGCTTGCCCACCCATGTGTCTCTGTGGTTCAGCCCCCTCAGTGCTGCCAGAATCCACCACCTTTTGATCTTCAGGGATCTTAGATTGTCACATCCTTTGCTAATTTAGGTCTAGGTAAGAAATGTGACAAGTACAATGCCAGCAATCACAAATCTGTTTTTTGTTTTTTGGTTTTTGTTTTATTTTTTTTTCAAGAAATAGCATTTCTTCCCTCCCATGTTATGTAGAAAAACAGTTGAGCAAAAACCCTTTGGTTCAAATATTCTACTGGTTTGACTCTTCCCCATCCTCTGCGAAACCTCTTCATTTTCTGAGGATGTGGCAGAACTGACCACCCCTCTGAAACGGGGCATTTGAAGTGCAATCTGGACTGGAGTGCAGCTTGGGACTGATTGAACTTCAATTGACTGACTTTGCCCCTATCAATATCTTCTTTCAAGATAATTTGAACTAGTCTGTCTGTACGTGAATCCTTACTTTGGTATTCTTGATTTCCAGGATATAACCTTGAGTAGAAATTTGTCTATAGAGTAGCTCTATTTTCTAAAGCCATGATAATGTCTAATTTTGCTTTTGGCTCTGGAGATTTGGGAGATAGACATTGGGACCCTAAAGATTTTTCACCCAATCTGCAAAAACTGGAAGACCTCTAAGGTGAAAGTATTAATAGAATAACAATAATAGTGATAACTTTAATTTCAGAACTTTGTATTTGAGGTTATGCTTTTATATATTTCATTTGGTTATAGTAATAACTGTGATGTAGTTTGTATCATCCTCTTCTTATAAAAGTGGAAATGAAGGCTGTGAGAAGTGAATGAGGGAGCCAGGTTGATCTGATTTCTAGTCAGAGATATTTTTCCTACATTGTTTCTTCACAGCTGAAGCAAGAAATGTTTTATTTACCAATCAAAAAGGTTAATCATTACACCAAACCAAATCACATGAAACATTTAGTTTAAATCTGACCGTAGATTAGAACAGCTATCATCACAATATATCATCACAGTATGACTGTTAAATGAATAAAACTAATTTTTTCCAGCGCCAATGTGGTAGAATGAAAGGGCACAAAACCAGCATGTCAGAAATCCTGGTATTTAGCATCTGAACATAAATTTTCTCATTTATAAAAATAGAATCAATACGTTTACTATTTCCCATTGCAGGGTTGCTAATGTATGTCACAGTACATTTAAAATTGTATAATTTTTTAAAATCCTGAAGCCCTTGGAGCTCAATTATAATTCTCATTCATCAGGTTAGATGCTGTTGTCAGCAGGAGAATATATTACCATTTATTCCTCAGTACTTTCACCACTTAGCTGAAAGCATTTGAATGAATAGATCTAGAAAGAGAAATTTGGAAGCATCTAAGTTTCCTTATGGTAGTGATGTTACTGACCCCTTTTACCCAATTTCCCCATCCTTTCCCCTTAGCTATTGTTAAGATACATAAATATCTAAGTGGGTACCATTGAGCAAGCAAAAATGTTTAGGTCAGAGCTGTTTACCTCCACGTTGGTACTCTGAATGCCTGTTTCTTTTATAAGCTTAAAACAATTTTTGACCTCAGTAAATTTTAAAGTAAAAAGCAGTACAAAGATCTAGATAGTTAACAAAAGAGGAAATTTTAAAAATTGGCCAGTCTGCACAGCATAAGAAATCAGTATCATAATGAAAAGGCAACCTACCAAGTGGGAGAAGATACTTGCAAATCATACACTCAAAAGGGGTTAGTATCCAAAGTATATAAAAATCTCATAATTTAACAACGATAAAAACAACAAAACACAATGGGATTAAAAAGTGAAAGGACCTGAATAGCTATTTCTCCAAAGAAGACATATAGATGACCAAGAGTACCTAAAAAGCTGTTCAACATCAGTTACCATTAAAATGTAAATCAAAACCCATAATGGATACTACCTTACATCTGTTAAAAAGACTATTATAAAAAAGACTTAGAAGCAGGTGTTGGCAAGAATGTGGAGAAAAGAGAAACCTCACATACTGCTGGTGGGAATGTAAATTGCAGCCACTGTGGAGAACTCTCTGAGATTTTTCAAAAAATTAAAATACGTTGTGATACAGCTGCTCTATTTCTGGGTGTTTATCTGAGGAATACAGAAACACTAATTTGAAAGTATATATGCACCTCTGTGTTCATTTAACATTGTTTGCAATCGCCAAGAAATGGAAACAACCTAAATGTCCAATGACAGTTGAAGGGATTAAGAAGATGTTATGTTTGTGTGTGAATACACATGGCATACTATTCAGCTATTTAAAAAATTGGAATCTTACCATTTGCAACAATATGGATTGACCCTGAGGATATTATAGACAAATACTATATGATAAATCAACCATATGTGTGTTATTGTAAAAACCAAATGAATAAACAAAACCAAGCAAAAACAAGCTCTAAGATAGAGAGAACAGGCTGGTGGTTACTAGAGGGAATAGGAGTTGGGAATGGGTGAAATTGGTGAAGGCGGTCAATTGTGTGGTGATAGATGGTAATTAGGATTTTGGTGGCAATCACTTTATAGAATACATTGAGTTATAATGCAGTATATTTGACATTCATAGAATGTTATAAACTAATGTACTTCAATAAAAACTCATTTTAAAAAATTGACCAGTCAGCATGAAGAACCCTGCCAACTTGGTAGATGCAAAGAAACTCAAAATGATAAAAAAGGTACACAGTTTTAACCTATTAGGATGGAGAACATTTTTTCAAAATGTTTATTGTGTCCATGAAGGTAAGGGGAAATGCATTTGGTGGGGAAGCACTGAGTTTTTCTGCAGAGATATTTGGTAATAAATATGGAGAGCCTTAACAATTATTCATGACTTTAAATTAAATAACTAATTACTTGATGTTTCCTTGTGGAAAGAATATAGGTTGCACAAATATATTTCTGTGAGGGTATTCATTATTAATTATAATTGCAAGGTATTAGAAGCAGCTTAAATGTTTAGTATTAGGGAATAGTTAATAAATTATTCAACTATTTGATGAAATATAGTCATCCATTTAAAATTGGTTTTGAAATTGAGTGGTAAGAACATGTTAATAGTAGTAATAATATATAATAATACTTCCTTGAGAGCAAAATGGAACTTTGGGATGGCAAAAATGCAGGCAACTAAGGAATTTTAACCCCTTAGGCCAAAACCAAATTTGGCATCCTGCTCTAAATGCCCTGCCTAAAACACATGCTGCATTAACCAGTGCCAGAAATGCCCAGTACCCAGAGATACCCCACAGTGCCAGAGATAACTCCCACCGTGCCAGAAATAATTGCCTAGTACTTACCTGCAGCTCAACCACACTGAGGTGTTCTGTTCCCTTTGAAGAAACAAGCAGGTAGGGTTGTGGGGTGGAAATCCTCTTCCTGTGAAGCCCCCGTTTCTTCACAGGGGACAGGAATAGCAGTAGTGGCTGCTACCCGCTGCAAGTGCCATCTTTAACGCAGAGCAGAAGGGGCAGCTGCTTTTGGGTCCTGTCAACAGATTAGGCCCAGGACAACACAACTGCCCCTCTTGCCCCATGTTAAAAACGGTTCTGGTTTATTAAAAACAGGACGAAATTGACATTCATATGACAGAACAGTTGGGAAATAGGAAAAAATTGGTACTGTCCCATTTAAAATGGTACATATGCTCAACCTAGTTACTAAAGATAAAGATTAATAATTATATGTATGATTTATAGATAGAAATAAATACCTATAGATCCCAAACTAATAGTAACCATCTTTGGGCAGATAGATTATTTTTCTTTTTACTTTCTGAATTTTCTAAAATTTCTATAGTGTAAAATTAATGCACTTTATAATCAAGAAACTTTTAATTCAAGGGAGAAAGACTTGTTTTTGTTAAATTTAGATTTTTTTAACATTTTAGATGGTTTTTCAAGGGAGTATTATAAATAAGTGTTCCAGTACCATTTCAGCAAGTGAGTAAGTTAGGCATATTGTCAAGAGGAATAGTAAGTCCTGACTTTGAGATTTCTTAAGGTGTTTAATTTGTACCAGCTGTTTTTTTACATAGTTCCTTGAATTTTACAAGCGAGGAAAGCATAAAAATGGAGATTTTTTTGTTTCTAAATATCATTGGAAGTTTGGTGTTTCTAGAAAAGATTTAACAATTACTGGGAATGAATTTCAGATTTACCTTGAAGAGTCCCATTTTTTTATTTTAAAATATATTGTGTACTGAGGAATAAGAAACCTATATATATGAGTTAATTGTAATGTGTAGAATAAGTTACTACAATAAAAATTGGAAAAAATTATTGAAGGAACATGTCTTATGACATTATCGATGTGTACTTCATTGTAAATCACTGTATATAATACATTGTTTACTACCAATGGCCCAATTCTGTCCTTCACCATTTAATTGACCCCTTTTGCATTCTCTCTCATCCTTTCTAGTAATCACTTACTTGATTTTATAGACTAAATGTCTTTTTTTGTTTGATTTTGGTTCATTTATTTGCTTGGTTTGTATATTACCACATATGAGAGAAATCATACTAAGTTTCTCTTTCTCTTTGAAGAATATATTTCTTGATCTGCATTCTAAATTAAGTGGGATTATGTAGCTGATTCCTGTGACTTTTATTTAAATTTAAATAATTATGATTAGACTAATAGTAGGTAATATATAACATCTTGAGTATGATTATGAAATATTGAACTCCTACAATTTTATTTTACAGTGTAGCTCTCGCAATATATTATCACATCAAAAACAGGTATGTGGATGATTAATTTTGTGTCATAAACATTACTCATCTCCTATTATGTTTTCTTTGTTATGTCCTATTTGCCTTAACCTTTGGATTTTGTGTCCTTATATTTTCAGAGAATTTCTAGTGTACTTACCAAACTTCCCAGATTTAAGTGCTGAACTGCTTTTAAATCAGAGGAAACCAAATGGGTGTTTGTGTTTGAAGCCAGTAAAACAGAACAAAACTACTTGATAGTGTTCAGTCTCCTCACTTTTTATTTTCTGTATAATGTATTTAAACATTTTGTTTCATAAAATAGTATTTAAAAAATTTGCTGTATGCAATGTTAACATGAAAAACACTCGTTTTCAGTTTAAAGGAAGAAATTTTAATGTATTTTAATGTAGTAGAAACTGATATCAAAGTCTTTCTGGAGGTATTTCAGTTCATTTTAAAAGTCAGTTAAAATAAGAAGTCATAGAAAAATCATTTTAAAATTTTGCTTTAAATGTTTTGTTTCCACATAAAGCATGTAAAAGTACATTCATTTTGCCAATTTTTTAATGTAGCATCATTTGAGGTGAAGCAGGTCTGGGAATAAGCAGAACTGTCACATGACCTTTTCCCATATAATAATGATGATTCATGGTTCTTTATGCTACTTGAATTTACAAAATGTAGGCTGTTGAAACTTCAAATCTTGAACGAGAATAACCTATCAGTGAAAGTGCACATTTTGTCTTGCTGCTCATTTCTTTGATACTTGTTTGAACTTTTTATACTTTTGAGTCTTAAAGTACAAATGTACTGTATTTTGCTAGGTAAATTGCACACTCACATTTATGCCCCAAACTTTTAGAAAAAAAATCTTTGGTTTTAATTTTTTAATTCAAATTTTTGGGGTTTATATTTAGGTACTTGTTTTTTATATTATAAAGGAATTTTAGTGGTTTTTTTTTTTTTAAGATATGGTACAAGAAATTTTATGCAACAAATAATTACAAAACTCAAAAGCAAATTAAAAGGTACAATAAATTTTATGTACCAGTAACAAATTTACAATATTTATGCATCAAAGAAGGCCAAGAACTCTTCATCACTGTCAATATCAGAAGTATTGTCTTCTTCAATTTCTACATTACCGGTGTCTTCTTAAGAGTCACTTTCCTTATCTTGGTAAATTTCATTGTCCTCAGTTCCATACATTGCATTGCTGATGTCACATTTTTTAAAACAATTTCACAACCTTCTTGAAACTGTTCCACAGTCTTAGGATCCAGTCACAAATCTGGGCAATAGATGCTTTCTTGATTCTGTCTCTAGGTGTTAAATCATTACTAGCTGACAGTCTCTACAACTTCCACTCTTTCTTCATTTGGGCATTAAATGTTTACTGACACACCAAGAGGTTGCTTTTGGCAGATATCACAGCAAGTTAGGTTTTCTGGTCTGCTGCAATTGCTTTTGCATTCTGTGTAACACGGGCTTTGAAGTGATCAAAAACAAGCTAAGCTGGTTTTTTAAGTAATCCTCTAGGCGTCCATGACCAGACTTCGTTAAACCAGATTTTCATGCCTTCTTCATTCATCCATCCTTTTTCCAGGGTATTATTTTGTATAACGGATATCATTATCATTGATTTCTAGAGCTATACTTTTAACTTATAAGCATAGCAAAAGAATTTAAAACATTTATATATAGATACTGAATTAGTACTACCTGTGATAATGCACATCCTTATTTTCCCTCACAAATTTAGGCCAAAAAGTACTCATTATACATGACAAAATATGTTAATACTATTAAATATAAAGCTCAAATGTGTTCTCAGATAAATTTTACTTTAGTATCTCTTTAAATGCTAAAGTGCTGTGTCTCAGTTCTTAGACTCCTGTGGGTCCCAAAATTGATTTATACCATAACTGATAAAAGTAGGAGGCAGCTTCATTGTTTACTTGGCTACTCTGGTCAGTTCTTCCCATGTATTATTGCATTTAGTTTTTATTACAACTCTGATGTGATGCTGATAGTATATTCATTTTGCACGTAAGGAAATTGAGACAGAGAGAGATTGACTGTTTTGTCTAAGATTATGCAGCTAGCAAATTGGGCATTGGGACTTGAACCCAAGCAATATACCATACCACTAAGGTTTTTAACCATGTCCTGTACTGATTTGATAGTATAAATTGGGCCAAAAGTGAGTTAGTGGAGGTGGAAAAAGACCAACTAAAAAAGTGAGTATTTGTAAACAAGCATGATTGATCTATAGACTATAACCTGAAGGTTTCCTGGAAAGAGGTAGTGTTCCTGTTTTCAGACTTTTCCCTTTGGAGTTGGTGATAGGTCCATTAGTTTGATAAAGATGGTACTATTTAGTGGTGATACACGACTATTAGGATAAGTGAAAGAAAAATGCACTACCCAAAGGAGCCCATTTTTTCCCAGTCACTTTAGCTCAAGTTCTTAATCTGTGTATTTTTGAATCTTTGTTTTTATTTCATTTTTAAAAATTAAATCTGGTGAAGGTTTCTCTAGAGAAATGACTTTTTAGGAGCTCTCACTCATCAGGAAACTTGAAAAGGACTGAGCTGCTCAGGGAAATGGGGTGCTGGGCCAGACTTTGTCTCACATGCAGCACCTTGAATAAGCTTCCAGGTGTTGTTAGTGAGATAAGGAATCAACAGATTCTTCTTAGGTAGGATCATTTTAAAAGCAGTTATAACCAAGTGCACCCAGAAGAAGCCGTCGTTATGTTTTCAGACCCCAATATAAGCTCCTGCCTAGTTGAACCTTACTTTTATTGGGCTTTATCTAAATTTTTGCTATCTATATCCCTGTAGACTAATGAAAGTGACCATAGGTATCAGTACACAAAGCTCTAACAACTTATTATTATGCAGATATATAATGAAAATTAAGCTGCTATATTAAGCTTTAACTTTCATTTTGCAGACAGTAAATTTATAGAGAAGCCTTCTGATATTTGTAAGCTGCATTGATGTTAGACATACAGACTATAGAAATTGTATGCTATTAGCAAAAACCAAAGGTTTCCAAATTCAGTTTCTAAAGAAGTTTTAGGCAAAACTCAAATGACATAAAACAGAATACCACTGTCACTGATGCAATGCAGATGGTCACTGGAAAGGCATTGTGCCCACAGTGAAGCCACTTTAAATGATTCTCTGAATTTCTCAGCATGGTAATGACCAGATGAATTATTGAGTTAAACTTTTCATTGTGTCACCTTTTTTTTTTCAATGTAAAATTGACTAAAACTCTTAATGATTTATTTAAGTTACATATTGTGAAAACTTCAAATTAATCTCATTGAATGTTCATACTTAGACACTCAGGTCGTCTTTCCTGTTAATCACAGTGCAGTGAGGATTTAAGTAAATTCATAAGCCTTTGTTCAGAAATTTAAGATGTTAAATTTAAGTCACTTACTTAGATTTGATTTACGTGAAAACTGAAAAAAATGAAAATTTAGATTTTTAATTTATTTCAGCAAAATGTGGTTCATAATTTTTATTTCATAAGCTATTCCATTATGATTAGATATTGTACCTAAGAAAGAAAAATTATTAATCGTGAATAATCAATAGCATTTCTTAAATTAGCACTACCTTCTGTTTCTTGAAATCCAATTGAGTCAAAATATATTAGTGTTTTGAATGATGCTTATTATTGCAGAAAGTGAACTCCATTTTCTCTTATTTTCCACCAGGGACCCAGATGGAAGGATGCTCTTAGATATTTTTGATGAAAACCTTCACCCTCTTTCGGTAATCTCTTCCTCCTTATATTTTATGGTATATGTTTTATTTTTCTTTGGCTCTATTGGGTCACCTGCAAATATTTTCTTCCACAGAAATCCGAAGTGCCACCAGATTATGACAAACACAACCCAGAGCAGAAGCAGATTTACCGGTTTGTTCGGACACTGTTCAGTGCTGCTCAGCTGACTGCTGAATGTGCCATTGTCACCCTGGTGAGTGTTCTAGGATGACTGCAGCAATACTTTAGTGAAGTGAGATGGGAACAGGGACTCTTCACCTGCTACAGTTGTCTTTTTTACTGGGAGAATATAGATCTGTTGCAGAGTTCTTAACTAAAATCAAATCTAAAACACAATCAATACTGAAAGACTAAATACGGGTAAGTAAAACATTGGGCTAAGCGGGGGGGGGGGGGGGGGGAGGGCAGGGAGAAGGACCAAGACCACTCCCTACTAACATCTGTATTCCCTACAGAACTTTTAATAGTAATAGATACTATGGATAAATACATGTATACACTTTTATAGTGAAGAGTGGTATATATTGCTAGCCTCTCTTTTGGAAACCAGTCATCACTGGCCTTTTATTTTATGTGCATCTCAGATAAGTTAGCTTTGCCTGTGAATGGGCCATCCTGGAGAGAGATCTGAAAACCATTCCTATAGTTTCTGAGAAGAGATTATTGTCTAATAGAAATTTACAGGCCACCTAAGGACTCTGTGTCTCTGCCACACTAGGACTTTGTGCTTTTCAGCTAATTTAGCAGTAAACATGTCTGTTTGTTCAAATGGAGGAGCTCATTTTCTGATAGGTAAAACAGATACCCAACAAGTAATTATTAGATGATTTGAAATGATTATAGATTCTTATGTCATACTTAAAAAGCGTATTTATTGCCCAGGTTGCTCCCCCCAAGGTTTTCAAGTCCTTACAAAAACATGCAATAGGGTAACAGGATTGAAATTTGTATGTAGGGAAATCGTGATGAAGGAAAAAAAGAAGTAAGAAAAGCATGAGATTAGGTAAAAAAAATTCATGCCTTGAAGAAAGATATATTTTGAAGCTACTGTATATGGACTGTGTTAATTTTCCATTAATTCCTAAGAAAATTATGACCTGACTATGACTTGATTGGCTAAATTTTTTTAGTGTGAAGGAAGATGGTTAGTGTCCTGTGGAGGACACAGGGTTGACATTTTAATCCCTGCAGCATCACCTTTCTGCAGAGACCTTTAGAGAATGTCTGAAGTGCATTCCCCTGTCTCCAAGAGTACCAGGGAAGATTGATTTGTTGATGTGTTTTAGGGAACTCTGGGGATAGTACCTGCCAGTAATTATAACTATTATGATCTTCACTTGTCCTGTCAGATTAACTGGTGACTGAGAAGATTAGCAATATGTATTGAAGTCTTGTTGGTTACATCCAGAGATACACAGCTTTGGGGTCCTGTGTAGTGGGTGTAGCTCTGCAGACCATTTCTCTGGCTGTGGCTGCTTCCGTTGGCATGCTTCTGGGTAGAAGGCAAACAGATACATGCATGGAGCAAGAGCCTTGTAAAATTATTCTAGAATTAGAAAGACATTCAGAATAAGTCCAGTCTAGAGTTAACAAAAATGCATTAATCTCTGCTTTTCTCCTTGATTTTCTCTTGGCATGCTGTCCATGGGGACATAAAGAAGGACAGCAGTTAGCTCTGGCCCTTCTACCTTCAAGGGATAAGACAGCAGTCTGCCTGTGAGGAGAGCTCTAAACATCTGGAACCTACGAGTCAACCCCAAATGAATACTTAATAGCTTAATTAGCTTTGTTTCAAACGATTAACAAAATAACTTATGATCACTATTCATATTTCCTTAGCCCTGCAAGATACGCTAAAATCTCTCCTATTGATAATGACAGGCGAGAGAATTAAAAAAGAGGTGAGATAATTGAATTGCATCTTGCATCATTGCGATGCCCTTTCACATAAGGACACTGTTATGACATATGAGGACATTCTGTGACGTTCCCAGTAATAGCTGTGAGAAACAGGTGTCATTGTGCTGAGTGGTGGAAAGCTGTAGTGTCCAATTGCCCCTCCATGCAGCCCATCCTCTTTTCAGTGACTTGAACTGGGGTATGAACAGATACTAATTTTGGTTCATGTTGTATTTGGATGACAAAGTATAACTCACCACTTATCTAAGCCAGAGATCTTTGGTTATAAGGATGAGAAACCCAAACAAAGAGATCAAGGTAAAAGATTTATCAGAAGATACATGTGTCCCATATATCCCTTGTCTTCTAGACTCGGAAGTACATGGCACTTTTTAATGAGATCAACAACAGATTTCTTTTCCTCTCCTTCTGTCTCTGGGTCTGCGGACCTTGACTCCTTGTGGATCTGCAGCATTACCTGTCAGCTTAGCTTATGTTTGACGATGGCAGGAAAGTAGTTGTCCCAATCCTGACTGTACATCACTTTTTCACTTTAGAGCCAACATTGTCTCTGGTGTTTTGTCTCTTTGGTTCACTGAATATGACCAGCATCTGGAATACAACCTCTAATAAATCCTCAACTGCATATTGGCTGAAGTAAATAGAATGGGGTTGATAACATAAGTAACATTCAATCATTATTTGCTCTCCGTCTTCCCCTAGCCTAGTAACTTAATATCCTGAAACTCATATTTCACTGCTAAAGTTTATTTAGGTAAGCTTTTTGAAGAGAGTGGGTGGCAAAATGTTCGCGTTGAGTTTGTTGCTCAGTCATGCTCCTGATTTAAGTGTTTTTGCAGAGCTAGTTTTATCTGAAGAGCTGTAGGTGATGGGAGACAGGAGTGAGAAGAGGAAGTTATTTACTGTTGGAGAGAAGTCAGGCAAGAAAAGTTAGGGAACTGAGAAGAAATGGAGGTGGTTATGTGAGAACTAAATCTGACAAGGATTACCTTTTTATTAATTCCTCCCTTTTTAATATCTTTATTGGGATTCAGTTCTTACACCATGAAATTCAACCATTTAAAATAAATGCTTCAGTGGATTTTAATATATTCATAAACATCACCACAATCAAATTTCAGAACATTTTCATTACCTCATAAAGAAACTTCTTACCCTTCCCCACACCCATGCTTACCCCTACCCGAGGCCTAGGTAAGCACTAATCTATTTTCTGTCTCTGTGGATTTGCCTTTGCTAGATATTTTTCTTATATAACTAGATTTATATAACATATGGTCTTTTTGTGAATGGCTTTTCAGTTATCCTGTTTTCAGAATTCATCTACATGTAGCGTTTATTTTGTTGTTTTTTTATTCCCAAATAATAATTACATGTATAGGTATACTACATTTTCTTTTCAAACATCAATGGATAGGCATTTGAGTTGGTTCTATTTTTTAATTATTGTGAATAATACTGTTATAAATATTTGTGTACAAGTGTTTTTTGAATGGCATATATTTTCATTTCTCTTGGTATATACCTAAGAGCAGAATTGCTGAACCATATGGTAATTCTATGTTTAACTTTTAGGGAAACAGGCTGACTTTTCCTGTGACTGCACCATTTTATATTCCCATTGACAATGTTATGTGGGTTACCATTTCCACATCACATCCTGTTAGCACTTTTATTTTTTAATTTTAGCCATTTTAGTATTATCTCATTGAATATTTTTTTTAAGGAAAGGTACAGTCGGGGATGAAGGCAGTTTAGATAGACAGGCAGGAAGAGAGAGAAAGAAGAAACAATTTTACTTTATTTCCATTTTAGTTGTTCATACTGGCTGTTTTCCCCCGAGACCCGGGACTCAAACCCAGGAGTATGTAGCCCGTGTCCTTCTGAGTCAATTGACTAACCACTGCGCCAACAGGGCTTGCTATCTCATTGTATTTTTATTTGAATTTCCGTAACAATTGATATTGAGCATCTTCCATGTAGTTATTGGCCGTTTGTATATCTTAGGAGGAGAAATGTCTTTTCAAATCCTTTGCACATTTTTAAATTGGATTGTCATTTTTTTTTTTGATGAATTGTGAGAGTTCTTTATATTTTTCTGGATACAAGTACCTTGTCAGATATATGATTCACAAGCATTTTCTCTATGTTGTCATTTTACTTTCTAAACAGTAACATTTGTGATGTTTTCATGAAACCCAATTTATATATATATTTTTACTTTTTCACTTTTGTTACTTGTTTGGTGTTGTTTCCAAGAAACCATTGCAGAATCAAGGGCATGATGATTTACTCCTATATTTTCTTTTAGGAGTTACATGATTTTATCTCTTATATGTGATCCATTTTGAGCTAGTGTTTTTTGTAAGTTAAGCATCTATATTGATTTTTTGCATGTGAATATTCATTTGTCCCAGAACTAAGTGTTGAAGTGACTATCCTTTTCCTCATCATATTGAACTCTTGTCAAAAATCAGTTGTCCATAAATATGAACATTTATTTATGTACTTTCAATATTTCCTTGATCTATATATAGCCTTATGTCAATAGTACATTGTCTCAATTAGCATATAGCTTGTAATTGAAATAAGAATATATGAGTCTCCCAACTTAATTCTCCTTCAAGATTATTTTGACTATTCTGGTCCCTTGCATTTCCATATGAATTTGAAAATCAGCTTACCAGTTCTGCAAAACAAAGAAGCAAAACAAAACTAGGAATTTGATAGTGATAGCATTTGGCAGTGATTATAATATTGATAGTACTGAATCTTCCAATGCTTATGTAGGTTTTCTTCAATTTCACATTTTTTGTAGTTTTTAGTGTGTAAATTTTATGCTTATTTCATTATATTTTTCCTGTTTAATTCTATTTGATGCTATTATAAGTGGAATTGTTTCTTAATTTCATTCTCAGATTATTCATTGCTAGTGTATAGTCATTCTGTTTCTGTACATTTGATTTGTATCCTTCCCTATTGGTGAACTCATTTTAGTTTTTATCTAATAGTTTTTTTATCAGATATCTTAGACTTTTTATATGTGCAAGATCATGTCATCTACACATATAGTTTTATTTCTTTCTTTCCAATCTGAATGCTTTTGTTTTTCTGACCTAATTACCCTGACTAGACCCTTCAGTACAGTTGACTGGAAGTGATGAGAGCACACTTCCTTGTCTTGTTCTTGATCTCAGGGCTTTTGATCTTTTTTCACTAAATATGATGTTAGCTATGGATATTTTGTAGCTGCTCTTTATCAGTTTGTGGAAGTTTCCTTGTGGATTTTTTTTTTAATCTTGAAAGACTGCTACATGCATTCTCTTAATCTGTTGAGACTGATGATACAGTTTTTGTTCTTTATTCTGTTAAGATGTTAAATCAATCTTGCATTCCTGGGATAAATCCCACTTGATCATGTGTATAATTCTTTGTATATGTTGCTGGACTTGGTTTGCTAGTATTTTTCAAGGAATTTTACATCTTTATTTGTGAGGAGTTTTGCCTTTGGTTTTCATGTGGTGTCTTTCATTTTGGAGTCAGCATAATACCTCATGAAGTGAATTATGAAGTATTCGTTCTAATTCTGTTTTACTAAACAGTTGAGAAGAGTCGTATTAATTCTTATTTAACGTTTTGGTAGATTTCACTGAAGTCAGCAGTGACTTTGGTGATAGGATTTTTCTTGATTGGAAAATTTTACATTACCAGTTCAATCTCTTTGAAGTCTGTACACCTTGCTTTTCTTTTAGAATCAGTTTCAGTTTTACAATCAATTTAGAATTCCTTTCAAGGAATTTGTCCATATTTTTAAGGTATCTGATTAGTTGTCACACACTTATAGTGTATTCCTTAAATTTCTTTTATTTCTTTAAAGTCTACTTTAATGTTTCCCTTTTATATTTCGTACTTTACTAATTCAGATCTTCTCTTTTTTTCTTGGTTTGTCTAGCCTAGAGGTTTATCAAATTTGTTTCTTTCCAAACTACCAACTTTTGAGCGTATCGATTTTCTGCTTTATAGTGTTTCATTTCCTTCCATTCTAATTTTCCTTCCTTCTACTGGCTTAGGTTTAACTTGCTCTTCTTATGCTTAAACCAGAAGGTTAGGTTATTGATTTGAGATCCTCCTTCCTTAATGTAAGAATTTAGAGTTCTAAATTTCCCTCAAAGATTTAGCTGAATTGCATAAGTTTTATGTTTTTATTTCCATTGATGTACTTTTTAAAAAAGAAATTATTTTTATTGTAGTAATTATTCTACACATTAAAATAATTTCCCATGTATAAGTTCCACGTTTCTTAGACATATTTCAGTGCACCATACCCTCCATCAAATCACTAAGTATTCTTCGCCATTGTCCAGTGGGCTCCACCACCATTTGCCTTTGCCACCCCTTTCCCTTTGGGTAACCTCAGTTCTATTGCAAATGTTCCAGGGTTGGTTGTGTTTCTTCTGTTCCTTTGTTTGTCTATTCACATTCCACCTATAAGTGAGATTATCTGCTCTCTTCTTTTGACTAGTGTCACTTAGTATAATCTCTCTAGTTCCATCCATGATACTTCAAGTGACAGGATTTCATCTCTTCTAAGGGCTATGTAGTATTCCATTGTATATCGATTGTATATGTAACACATTTTTATCCATTCATCTATTGTTGGGCACTTAGGTAATTTCCAGTTCTTAGCTATTGTGAATAGAGCTGCAATAAACATGGGGATGCATACATCTCTGCAGAGGGTGCTTTTGTATTTTTTGGGTGGATGTCCAAAGTGGAATGACAGGATCATATGGGATTTCCATCTTCAGTGTTTTGAGGAAGCTCCAAACTGTTTTCCATAGGAGCTGCACCAATTTTCACTCCTACCAACAGTGCAAAAGTTTCCAGACTTTTGGATAATAGTCAGTCTTTCAGGTGTAAGGTGATATCTCATTGTTTTTTTAATTTGTGTTTCCTCATTGCCAGTCAGTAGGAATATAATTTCCTGTGCCTGTTGGCCATCTGTATATCCTCTTCAGAAAAGTGTCTCTCCGTTGCCTCCTCCCATTTTTTGATTGGATTGCCTGTTCATCTGTTGTGAGTTTTGTGAGTTCTTTGTATATTTTAGATTTAAGCATGTGATGGAAATATTGAATGCAAATATCTTCTCCCAGTTAGTAGGTTTCCTTTTGGTTTTGGTGATGTTTTCATTTGTTGTGAAGAAGCTGTTTAGTTTGATGTAGTCCCAGTTTATTCTTGTTTTTGTTTCTTGTGTTGGTGGAGGTGAGTCCCCAAAGGCTTCTCTATGACTGATATCATGGAAAGTCTTTCCTATGTTGTCTTCTAAGAGATTTATGGTTTCTGGTCTTATGTTCCAGTCTAAATCCATTTTGAATTAATTTTTGTGAATGGTGTTAGAGAATGGTCTAGCTTCATTCTTTTGCATATGGCTGTCCATGTTTTCCCAACACCATTTGTTGAGGAGACTTTCCTTTTTCCATTGTATGCTTTTGACTCCTTTGTTGGAGATAACTGACTTTATGTGAGTGTGTCAGTTTCTGGTAATTCGTTTCTATTCCACTGATCTTGCCTCTTTTATTATTCCAGTACCATATCATTTTGATCACTATCGCTTTGTAATATAGTTCAAAGTCTGGAAGTGTAATTCCTCCAGATTTGTGGAGGTGGGGGGGTGGGTTTTTTTTTATTGCTTTGGCTATTCAGGGTCTTTTGTTGTTCAATACAAATTTTAAGATTCATTGTTCTATTTCCTGGAAATAAACCCATGGCTTTTTAATGGGGATTGCATTAAACCTATGTATTGCTTTGGCTAAGATGACCATTTAATGATATTGATTCTTTCCAGTCTGGAACAGGGGATGTTTTTCCATTTCTTTGTGTCCTCCTCTATTTCTTTTAAGAAGGACTTGTAGTTTTCATTGTGTAGATCTTTTACTTCCTTTGTTAGGTACATGCCCAGGTATTTCATTCATTTAACTTCTATTTTAAATGGTATGATTTTCTTGATTTTGTTTTCTTCTAGCATGTTGTTTGTGTATAAAATTGCAACAGATTTTTGTGCATTGATTTTGTAGCCTGCCATTTTACTGTATTCATTGATGAGTTCTAAAATTTTTTTGATAAGTTTATGAGATCTTCAATATATATAATTATGTCACCTGCAAATAATGAGAATTTTACTTCTTCCTTTCCAATTTTGATTCCTTTTATTTCCTTTTCTTGCCTAATTACTCTGCCTAAGTAAGACCTCCAGTACAATATTAAATAGCAGTGGTGAGAGTGGACAACCTTGCCTTGTTCCTTACCTAAAAGAAAATGTTTTCAATATTTTGCCATTGGCTATGATGTTGGCTGTGGGTTTTTCATATATGGCCTTTATTATGTTGAGGTTTGAACTGTCTGTTTCCATTTTGTGGAGTTTTTTTTTTTTTAATCATGAATGGGTGTTGGATCTTTTCAAAGCTTTCTCTGCATCTATTGATATAATCATGTGGTTTTTCTCTTTGCTCTTGTTGATACAGTGTATGACATTAATAGATTTACATGTGTTGAACCATCCTTGCATCCCTGGGAAGAATCCCACATGGTCATGATGGATGGTCTTTTTTATTCATTGTTTAATTTGGTTTTGTTGAGAATTTTTGCACAGATCTTCATTAGAGATACTGGTCTGTAATTTTCTTTCTTGGTGACATCTCTATCATCTTTTGGTATCGGTGTAATGTTAACCTCATAAAAAGTATTTGGGAAAGTCCCTGTTCTTCAATATTTTGGAAGATCTTCAAAAGAATATGCGTTAATTCTTCTCTAAAGGTTTGTTGAGACTAATTGGAGTAGCCTTCTGTTCCTAGCTTTTATTTTTGGGGCAGCCCTTGATTGCTTTTTCAGTTTCTTTGCTTTTGATTTTTTGTTCAGGTTTCCCAGTTCTTCCGGGTTCTGTGTTGGTAGAATATACTTTACTAGAAATCTGTCCATGTCCTCAAGGTTGTCCATTTCATTGGCATAGAGCTGTTTATAGTAGTCCCTTATGTTTTTAGTTTTTGTTATCTGTTATTGCATCTCTTTCATATATGAGTCTGGTTATGAGAGTTTTCTCCTTTTTCTTCTTAGTGGTTCTAGCCAATAGCTTGTAAATTTTATTTATTTAAAAAAACAACTTTTGGTTTCATCAATCTTCTGGATTGTCTTTTTTCCATGTTATTCATTTGTGCTTGAATTTTGATTATTTTCTTCTGATTTTTGGCTTTAATTGCTATTTCTCGAGTTGTTTTAAATGTGGAGTTAAGTTGTTTATTTGTGACATTTCTTGTTTCTTGAGATAGGCTTGGGTTGTGATGAACTTTCCCCTTATTCCTGCTTTTGCTGCATCCCATAGATTCTGGTAGCTCATGTCCTCATTCTCATTTGTCTTTAAGATTTTTTAAGTTCCCCCTTGATTTCCTCTTTTACCTGGGAGTCCTTCAGGAGCATATTGTTGAGTTTCCAGTTATTTTGGGGTCTCTAGCTTTCTTTTTGTGGTTGATTTCCAGTTTTAGGCTATCGTGATCAGAGAAGATGCTTGGGATGATGACCTCAATCTTTGTGAATTTGTTGAGAGACACTTTGTGTCCCAGCCTGTGATCTATCCTTGGGAAGGTTCCATGTGTGCCTGAGAAGAAAGTGAAATCTGTAGTCCTTGTGTGAAGTGCTCGGTATATATGTCTATTAGACCTATCTGTTCCAGATGGTCATTTAAAGTGGCAGTTTCCCTGCTAATTCTCTGCCTGGTTAATCTATCCATTGTTGTAAGTGGGGTGTTGAAGTTCCCCGTTAATACTGTGTTGCTGTCAGTATCTCTCGTCAGGTCTAATAATATTTGTTTCATATAAAATATTGCTGCTCCTTCATTTGGTGCATATATGTTAATGAGCACAATGCCTTCCTGCTGGATTGATCCTGTAATCATTATATAGAGTCCATCTCTATCTTTTGTTATGCTTTTTAGATGGAAGTCTGTTTTTTCTGATAAGAGTTTAGCTGTTCCTGCTCTTTCATGCTTGCCATTCTATTGTAGGATTGTCTTCCAGCCATTGACTTTGAGCCTTTGTTTATCTTTTGTAAGAAAGTGGGTTTCCTGATTGCAGCAACAGGTTGGGTTATGGCTTTTTAATCCAGTCTGCTGCTCTTTGTCATTCGACAGATGAGCTCAGTTCATTAATGTTTACAGTGATTATTGATATATAACTGCTTAGTGTCATTTTATAATTTGTCTTTTGTATGTTGCTCCTGATGATGCCTTTGTTTTCTTTCTCTTCTTAGGTCGGATGTGTCTAGTTATATTTTTATTGATTTCACCTTTTGTTTTCTTGTTTACCTTTCCCCTAGGGATGCATTTTTAGGTTACCCTGAAGTTAGCATTCATGGTTCTCTGTTTACTTCCTAATTCTGTTTGAAAGCGTAATAGTCTTTCACTCATTCTAGCTATTCACACTTTTGTTCTCTTCCTCACCACTGTTATATTCGGCTCTTTCATTTTTTCTGTGTTTTTTTTTTTTTCACACTTTATATAGCATTTTTAAAAATATTTTTTGCAAAGCTGGTTTTGTGGTGATAAACTACTTTAATTTTTGCTTGTGAGAAAAGCTTTCTATCATCCCTTCACTTCTTAATGATAATCTTTTAGGATATAGTATCCTAGGTTGAAAATGCTTCTCTTTCAGCACTTTGACTATATTATGCCATTCCCTTCTATCCTGTAGAGTTTAATTTGAGATGTCTGCTGACAGTCTTATAGGGGCTCCTCTGTATGTGACACTTTTTTCTCTGACTACTTTCAATAGTCTTTCCTTATCTTGTATTTTTGACATTTTGATGATGATGTGTCTTGGTGTATTTCTTTTGGGGTTTCTTTTATTAGGAACTCTTTGATCTTCCTGGATCTGGAGGCTTGTTCATTCTTTACATTGGGGGAAAGTCTTCATCTATTATTTCCCCCCTTTTCTCTCTCTTTCTCCGGAACTATGATTTGAATGTTGTTCCTTATGATGTTATCCCAGAGGTCTCAAATGCTGTCTTTGTTTCTTTGAATTTTTTTTTTTAATCTATTTGCTGCCTTTATCTATTTGTTTGAGTTCCTCATCCTGTCTTCCAGATTGCTGATTCTATTGGATTCCTCATACATCCTATTTTTGAGTCCCTCCGTTGAGTTCATTAATTGAGCCATTGTATCTCTTTTATCTGTTAGATGTTTTGTTTTAATTCTTCTCTTTGCTTCCTGACATTCTTGTTTATTGCCTCTACTGATTTCTCATTCCCATGAGTATGTTAATCACTGTTACCCTAAATTTCTCTTTAGGTTAGTTAAATATGTCTGCTGTATTTAGTCTTTCCCTGGTTTTTTGATTGGATCCATCATTCACATATATTTCTCTGTGCCTTTGCTCTATTTGGCGCTCTGTTTATATTTCTGAGGGTTCAGTTTCCCTGGTGATGCGTAGGTCTGACTTTCCCAGGTTTGGCAGTCAGGCAGCAATTTCACATCTACCCACAAGGTGCGATAGTGGTTAGCGTTGATGTTTGGGCTCCTATGGGACTTCCTTCTCACTGTAATCCAGTGGGTGGGATATCTGGTGGGTGGGGTATGCATTGGGCAGGATATCTGCTCTATAGACCCCAGACTCTGGTGTGAAATGATTGTGGCAGGGGTTTGGACTGGGAATTTCCTTGGCTGATTTCTGGTTATTGCGGCACATTGTGCAGTTTCACCACACAGGCTCCTGCTCATTTTCCATTGGTTCTCCTTTCACCCCCTCCCAAGTTGGCCCTTCGTGGCTGTATGTCTCAGCCCCACTCTGCCTGCCTCTTGCTACTTCTGTAGATGGTCCCGAAATCCCTAACCTCCATCCTACCGGGTCCTGAGAATCCTGAGCTCCATCCCCAGTCCACATCCAAAGGCTTAACTCCACCAGGTGCCCTCACCTACTCTTATTCGTCAGCCATTCCATCTCCAGCTGAAGTGTCATTTATTTCTTGGTGTTTATCAGAAAAATAGGTGATTTTTATTTTAATTTTTTTTGGTGTCTGCGGGGGAGCGGGGGGCGATCCAAAAGTGCTTCCTTTCGAGTCACCATCTGGAAGTCGATTCTCCCACTGATGTACTTTTTACAATAAACTTTTAACTTTAGATTTATAGAAAAATTGTGAAGATAGTGCAAAGTTTCATATACTTCATATTCACTTTATTGAAATCTATACTATATGTAATATATTAAGTACGAAATACATATTATATATAGCAGAATATATGACAACTATATTAACATCTTATGTTAGTGTATTTGTTATATTAGTGAACTATTATTAATACATTATTATTAACTAAAGTTTATCCTTTATTCAAATTTCTTTAGTTTTTAACCTCATGTCCCTTTCCTTTTCTAGGATCCCATTCAGGATACCACATTGCATTTAGTCCTTTTCTCTCATAGGCTCTATTTGTCTGTAATAGTTTCTCAGACTTTACATGTTTTTGATGATCTTGACAGTTTGGAGGAGTAGTTGTCAAGGAGAATGTAGACAACCTGACAGATGTGAATTGTTTAGTGTTTTTCTCTTAATTAGACTGGGAGAGTATGTTTTGGGTAAAATTTTCAAAATATTCTGTCAAAGGTACATCTTTGAACATGATGTCGTTATTTACTGTAATTTGACCACTGAACTGAAATTTGTCAGGGTCATTTACAATAAAGTGATTCTCTTTGGAATGGTCTACACTTAAAGACTGAGGAGTTAGTCTTTGTCTCCTTCAGGTGATATAATATAATTAGAAAGACTACATGCTTTATCTGTGTATTCAGAATATCATCATATCCTGTGTAGCTAGGCCCAGCGTGGGGGCCTTGCAGGGCCAGTCATCACTGCCCAGCCATCGGTGCCTGCCGCTCAGCCCCTGGAGTGTAGCCCAGCAGTTTTTCTCAGAGGCCAGTGCTTTGATTACACAGTCACCTGTGGAATCTAGTGATTCCAAAGGGAGTCTTTGGGTCACTTGAAAAGTTTTTAAGGAAGTCAGAGTTGTTCTTCAAACAGTATCTATTCAGGAATGAGTCGAGGATACATCTTATTCATGTGCTCCTTCTGATAGTAAATAAAAATGATGGTGAAGTCACCAGTTGGCTAGTTGGTGATAGTATAAGATTAATGGACCTAACATCATTCTTTAAAATTGGATTAGAACAATTTATCACCAAGATTTGAGTTGCTAACCTTGATATCCTAGTTTGCTTTTTACCAACTCCCCCACGCCTTTGGATGGTTTTGTTGTACAATTAACCGAAAGCTCTCTGTAACTATAGTTGCTCACTAACCTTTTTTCTTTCTTTTTTTTTTAAAGAGACTCTTTAAGACAGCCCTTGCCACGAATTTAAATCTTAAAATTCAGTTGTGCAAGATTGTCTTATTAATAATGACCTAGGGATAGTGTTAAGAACTATCTCAGTTGAATATTATTTTACTTGGTAGAGAATTAAAATACCTGAGTGAGAGTTTACTAAAGAAATTGTAGGTAACCCTTGAATATAACTTTACTGGAAAGATCTGCTAAATTACATACTGTCAAGTGAAACTTATTATGTATACCTTATTTTCTTAATATAGCAGTTGCCGTCCCTCTATAAAGGTTTTGTTACAATATTTTACTCCTTTAGTTAGCCTTAATGGAATATCAGACATGATGGGTACATTAAATATTATCTTAAATATAAATGTATTTTTTAATACACATTTATTTAAGTAGGTCAGAAGAAAATGAATGGCTAGCTTATTGCATTACGCCAGTGAGAATCTATTTCTTAAATAGGACACCTGGAAAGATTTGTTAACTCATTTATACAAAGGAATAGTCTTAAGGATTGGGTGAAGATGACTTAATAGCCTCGTTTTTCTAATACTTTAGACATCTGTAGGCTTAGTAGATCCCCTCTTAGTTTTATTCTCTCAATATGGTTTTATTGTACATTTCTGATTCTTTCCTTGATGGAGAATGAGAAGAATTTGTTGTTAATCTTCGCAAAAAACACAATCTAGATGTCCAGGTTCAGTGTCCAGCTGAAATTTTACTTGATCTTCCCTAGCTCTTTACCTGAAGTATTAAAATTTTCACAAATGGAAATCATGGTCTAAAACATTAACTCTTTCTGCACATTAATATTAAATAACCATTGAAAACTAAGATGTCTTAAAACTGAAAATTATTGAGCTTTGTTCAGTGCCCCCTTTTTTCTTCAGTGGTTGTCATAACCAAATGTTATTGCTGATTAGTGAGAGATACATGAAAACTTCCACAGATGTTCTACAGTGCATTAGAATGGCATGCTTCATGATTTCTGGGGCTTGTCTGAAGTTCTTAGAAAATGCTTAGGACAGCAGAGTAGACTCTGCTTCTGGAGCTGTCTCCTCTGAACTCCATTGTTCACTGCACCTCTCCTAAACCATAGGTTCAGCTTTACTTTAAATCCACTTCTCTTTCCTTCATGCCATTATTTGTGGTCATTTTGCTGTCTGAATTTCTTACACTAGAAGTATGTTCAAGAACCTGCTCATTATGGCTTCAATGTGGATGTTGTCCCTGATTCCTTTGGTAGGATTCAGCCTCTTTTAAGTTAGCACATGGGCCTGCCCTGCCCTGTCATTGTGACCTGGAGAGGGGGCACAATGGATTAGACAAGGACCTGTCTTCAAGGAGCTATGGTTTACTAGGAGTAGAGATAACTAAGATGACACCTATGTAAAGTGGGAAAAATGTAACACTGGGGTAAGTGGGAGGGTCACTCACAAGTATCAGGGAAAGTCAAGGTAGACATACCCCGTAACTGTTTCCTGTTTCATTACACACCATAATTTGGGATTTCTTGTTACATTATTGTTTTTTCCCCTCTTTTGGGATTTGAAATATCTTAGTAATTTCTTCTCAAGATTTATACTTTTTCTTTAGTACAGTGTCCCTGGTCCATTATTGCAGAATTCTTAGTACTTGAGGTTAGCCATAAGTCTACATTTTTAAGAGTTAAAACATAGCTTTCCACTCACAAAGCACTGGAAGCAGAATAGTAACTTTTCTAATCACGAGAACCATTATTCATCTGTTTACTCATTCATAAGGCAGTTGAGTGCCAATATCCCATCTTGGCAGAGCTGCTATTTCAGTGGAAGAACAGACACAGTTCTGAGTTCCCTATTCCTAAACTTCCCTAGTTGTTCCCTGCTGTGCCCGTTTTAGAGAGTGAGCCCTGGGGAAGCTGCTGTTGTTTGGAGGGAGCATCTGACTCTCCTCTCTGCTTGTGGTTTAGGGTTCAAGGGAACCAGGGGAGGCTGTAAAGTGGGGTGTGGGGAACTAGTCTGTTCTTCTAGCTGGTGGTCTGACTTTCCTAATTTGCTCACAGTTTTGCTTCCACTAAGGATCATTTCTTCTTCCTAACCAACCACCTCCCTCCCTCTTTCTTTCTCTTCTCTCCTCCTCTCTCTTCCTCTGAAATACCCAAACCCTGTTTCTACCCTTTTCCTTCTCCATACACACAGTTCCTGCCTGAAGTGTCAGTTTCTTTATTTTTATTTTGTTATCTTTTACTTTGAGAGGCCACTTCTGTTTCCTTCTCACATATCTAAAGTAATGTTGTAAGCCTTAGTCAGGAACTTAAAAATATCTAGCTTTGCCATATACCTTCTCCACACTCTTAATAAGAGTAGAACACACCAGATTTTATTTCTCCCTCTCTTACTGCCCCATTTACCCTCCCGCTGGAAGGAGGGGCTGGCTCTAAGGTCTGACCCTCTCCTCAGGTCATCATATCCATGCTCCTTGACTTCTTTCTGTTTGTGTGTCATGAACTCTCACATTTCTACTTAGTGCTATTTCCTTTTGCGCACCAGTGCAGCATTTACAGCGGCATCTCTGTGATATCTCAGAGCATGTCCAAATTCAGACTATGATTGTCTTTGTCCACCAACTGTTTCCTCATACTCCCTGACTCAATTGGATGACACCTAGCACACAAGATGGAGGCCATGGGGGTCTGTCACAGCGGCCCACTTTCTGTGATTGTTGGAGTCACGTCTTAATGATCTCTGGCATGTGCCCCGTGTCTCATTGGTTAGCATAGATCCAGCACAGTGCGAGTGATTGGTGTCAAGACAGTCAACAGTAAATGAAGTTCACGTTTGGCCCATACCTCTCATTCCTTTGAAGTCATTCTAAGCTCTTTTTGTTTTATAATTGTACTACTTCTTCATGTCAATTAACAAACATCTTCTAATCTTTAAATTATCCTTTCTCAAGAACTTCCTTAAGTTCAGCTTCTTCTCTAAAGACCAAATGAATTCTCCTTTTTTTAAACCATATCTCATTTGTGAACATTGATAATACATTGAAAAGAATCTGTATTTTATTTAACATTTCCTTTTACATGTACTATTTTTGTACTTTCTAATATTTAAGACTTTATAGACTTCATAAAGTATGAATAATTCTAACACTAGATTCCATGTTTTAGAAAGCAAGTTCTTTAAAAAGTGATTGATTTCATTTGCTTTTATGATGTAGTAGTTCCACTTTGCAAATATACTTGATTAAAAAAACTATGGAAATAATAATTGCATGGCGCAGAGAAGTATAAAATATACTAATAAACAGATTTTTACTAAGGGAAACTTTAAAAGACTTTTTTTACCTTGTGACCCAACTTAAGTCATAGACTGTGCATATTTCTGATATGTGTAATTCAAACAAAATTATGCTGTTTTCAAAATCCTGTATTATTTGGCTTCATTTTCCAGCTTCAACTCGTTATTTCTTTTTAATTATTTAAAATAAAATGGATTTATCAGAGCAAAGCAGTGAGATACTACTTCACATCCATTAGAGTGACTATTATTTAAAAACAAAACATTAAAATAAGCAGACTAACCAGAATTGATGAGAATGTGAAAAAAATTGGAACCTTTGTGCCTTTTATTGCTGGTAAGATTATAAATGATTTAGCACTGATAAATAGTATGGTGATTCCACAAAAACTTAAACATAAAGTTGCCATGTATTCCAGCAATGTTACTCTTGGGTACATACCCAAAATAATCAAAAGCAAAATCTTAAACAGCTATTTGTATATAAATGTTCACAGTAGCATTAGTCGCAGTAGCCACAAGGAGGAAAGAACTAAGATGTATATCTATAGATGAATAGATAAATGTGGTATATGCTTATAGTGGAATATTATTCAGCCTGAAAAAGAAAGGGATTCTGATAGAAAAAGACAAACTCTGTGGGACTTTACACAAATGTAGTATGTAGAGAAACCAAATAAATGAACTAAATAAAACGAAAATAAGCTTTTAGACTATAGGACGGGTGGGAAATTGAATAAAACGATGAACGATAGGACTTTTAGTAGTGAACTTGCTAAAGTATATATAAATGTTGATTGATGGTGATGCACACCTGAAACTTATATAATGTAATGCAATGTTACTTCAAAAACATTATTGGAAAATTTAGATTCTGATACATGCTACAACATAGATGAGTCTTGAGAATGTTATACTGAGTGAAATAAGTTAGACACCAGAGGACAAATACTTTGTGAGTCTACCTACTGCCAGGGACTGGTGGAGCAGGGAGTTGAGGATCATTTTATTAGGCACAGAGTTTCATTTGGGATGATGAAACTGTTGTGGAAATAGAGATGGGTGGTGATTTCATAATAGTGAATGTACTTAATGCTGCAGAACTATACACTTAAAAATGACAGTGTGGTGAATATTACATATCTTCCCACAATTATGAAAAATATAGGTTTATCAATTTGATTGCATATAAATCTAGTTACCTCAAAATTTTAAATTGAGTTAAAAATAGGTATAGTAATATTAGACTTATCCCCTTTACATTCTTCATTCTTTTTATTGGAACATTTGTCGATTTCAACAAATCATAGTTGATAGAGTCAGAAATCAATCAACCTATGACTCCTGTTACTTGTTTTCTGCCTCAGAGTCTTTGAAGATCCAGCTTTATCCACACTGTCCACAAAAACAGTATGTCCTTCAGCCCATTTGACCTCAAGCTCACTGAACCCTTAGACTTTCAAAAATAAATATGATCAGGTAATAAATTAACACATAAAGGTTGGTGAAATGGAGTTAAGCAATTTTGGAATTTTTTTTTTTTCTGTGTGCTAATAATGTAGGAGAAAGCAATGCACAGTTTAGTTGACCCAGGAACTTTCCTGTCTCCCCAGGTCTACCTTGAAAGACTCTTGACATATGCAGAAATCGATATCTGTCCGGCCAACTGGAAGCGAATTGTTCTAGGGGCAATCCTGCTGGCGTCCAAGGTATGGGATGACCAGGCTGTGTGGAATGTGGATTACTGCCAGATCCTAAAAGACATCACCGTGGAGGACATGTGAGTGTGGGGAGACAAAAGCGTATCAGTCTCTGGGGCAGGGGTGAGGCTGTAGGTGGTAGTTGATTGGGAAGGGAAACCACATTGCTTTTTGAAAGGTTTGTCTAGTTACAGAATGAATGAATTTGTTTCTTGTGAACTGGCACAGGCCACTATTGTGGAATAATATATTTAAAAAATCTTAATTTCTCTTCATTTTTGATCATGAACAGATTGCTAATAAAATTTTCTAGCTTCATGAAGTTGATTTACTGAAACTATAAGCAAAAAAAAATTTTTAAAGGAAAGATGTAGATGGGAATGAAGATGTGCAAAGGAAAGGCAGGCAGACAGGAAGAGAGAAGAGGAAGAAAAGCATTTTATTTTATTTAGTTGTTCATCTTGGTTATTCCTGCCAGCTTAAGGATGGCCGAACCCTGGACCTCAGGAAGTGTCTGCACTGTGCCCAACCCCTACATCACCAGGGCACACCAAGCAAATATTTTTTTACCTTAATTAGAAAGGTGTCAACCAGTCTGTGATGCCTTATACTAGGTCCTTTGTCTCCATGCAGACTGATTTTAAAAAGTTAATGCTCAGTACTACTTTTATGTGGCCAACACTACCCAAAGAAGCAGAAAGGCAAAATATTTGTTTCTCTTTAGTTTCAGAGACAGCATTTTCACTGCTTTGTCATGTTTTACAAGTTCATTTGCTTAAAATCAGCACTCTGTCCCTGGGCCCTCTCATGTGCCATCATCATTATCAGGGCTACAAGTTCTCCCCTGGCTGGTTCTGACCCCACACCCCTATAGCTCAGTGAAAGTACCTTAAACCTTGGAGGTGGGATGGGGAGAGTAGCGGGTGGAGTACTCCACTCACATTGATCTCAGGGTATCCTTAAGATTTCTCACATTTAGTTGATTAATAGATTATTAGTAGGAAACTTACAGGCCAGCTGTCCTGTCTGGGACCTCTGTCTGGGAATACAGGAAATAGTTTCAGACCTCTTATAAGAATTTTTGGATAATACTCAAACTGGATGAATGTTATTCCTATGGTTTATAGGCACTCTTGACACTATTCTTGCTAAAACTTTTCTCATATTGTTTGTTTGACTTCCTAGAGGAAGCTTTAGGCTAGAGGAATTTCCTAGCAATTTTTCAGTCTACGTCCTTGGACCCCAAATATCCTGGAGGCGTAGGATCTTTATTGCACTATTATACTACTATTTTGGGGGGTCACTTGGGCATATTCCTTACCAGCTTACAGCCCTCCTTGCTTCTCGTCACTGATTTACTGGGCACCACATTTTTGTAGTACCCTGTGAGGCATGCTTGTTTTTTGATCTTATATCTTTTGACACGGAGCAGAGCCTCTTCCTGCTATAGACCTATAAAACTTGTTCCTTGATCTGTAATTCTTTATTGTAGATTAAATAATATTATAGATTGTAGATAATATAAAGAAATCTTGATGGTAAGAAAAATAAAATTACATTTCATGTTGAAAACTGCTATTAAAATAACTCATTCAAGTCATAAAAGAGATGGGTATTTGGGTGCAAAGTGATAAGTAATGCTGACTTGTTTCCTTTATTGGGGTTATGTTTTATCAGCTCCATGGTATTACTTACGGGTGGTTATTCCTTAATCAACTCATTGATAGCATTTGAAACTGAATTGCATGCTATGGAATGATAGCACAGCTATCCCTTATTGTTTCTATAAAGTAGATGATGTGTGACCAGGAACTTGGTGTGGGTGGGTGGTACAAGACCAGGTGGAAGCTTCCCATGATGAGTGGTTGTACCTACTTGAAGTCAGAAAAATACCTGCTTAAGTCAGACATATGTCTCAAATCTTTGTCATTTATATCCCAGCTGTTTCCAAAAGGAAATTAGATACAAATACAAATAACAGATATCACAGGAGCATTATAAACAAAAAATAACAAAAAAAATGAAGAACGAAGAGACTATTAGGTACTTAAACATTTTCAGAAGTCATGCATTGTTCATTTTATACATAATCTCAATTTGATCTCAATAAATTTTAATTGTGTATTATTTCTACTTTATAAATCTAGAGCCTCAGGCTTAGAGAGTTTCAATAACTAGCCAACAAAATAAGCAAGTGGTGAGGCAGATCGCCATCTTTCATAATTCTTGTTACTATCATATAGTGGTCAGAGAAGATTGTAGTGTAAATGATATGTACCTGGCCCCAGGCAGTCTGTGAAGATACTCTAACTAAATGCCTGAAATAAGACTTTTTAATTTGTCATTCTCTCCTAAATAAAAAGGTGGGAAAGTAAATATAATAGGTAATTTGGAATTCCAGGTACTTAGGTTTCGTTTATTGAAGGTTTAAATTACCAACTTAAGCAAAACAGTTGCAGAAAATATTTGTAATAGCAGTAATAATTGTAATCGTCATCAATATTATGATAATAACAATAGGTATATGTTATTGAGCAGTTTCTATCCCAAAAGGAACAATTTTTTTAATTGCTTTCTCATTACTCATGAGGTGGCATTATGATTATTTCCATTTTGTAGATGAATATGAGGCCAGAGAAACTCACTAAGATGCTACGTCACTTGGCTAGTAACAAAGTCAATTTGTTTCTTTTAAGCAATTAAAGCTAAAGTTATTTTATGTATAATATTTAGTAACAGTGACACCTTTTTTCATGCCAAGAACTTAAAAAATTTGACCAAATTTCATTCAGTTGAAATTAAACTTAATTGAATAATTTCTTTAATGATATTTTTCATTTTTGTTCTTTGGACAGTCTATACCTTAAGCAATTACCAATTTTATGAGTTAGATTTTTACCAAGTGCAAAAAAGTAAATGTTTTATTGAATGAAGCTGCTTTTTAATGCATTACCATTTCAAAAGGATCACTACTTTATTGAGTATAATATAGTCAATATGCACACAAGAGTTCTATATTTTAGTCAAAGAAAATTGATAATATTTTTAGCTTGTTTTTTGTCCCTTTGTAGAAGCCATTGATAATCAGGCTTCCATCGTCCTACCAGCCACTGGCTGAGTTTTTAATAGCAGTTGATGAATGCCTCCAAATATATGTGACTGGGCAGAAGAAGAATGCATACAGGAAGAGCTTTTGTTTTTAAAAGGTCAGATTGCAGTTTTTCTGAAGAAATTATTCCATCCCTGTATGCCAGACTTGAGAACAAATCTCCATAGGACTCACCCCAGGGAGCCTGTGCCAGGAACTTCTTACACTTTCTCCTTCTTGGCAGAGTTCTGGGAACTACAGGCCCCAAGCCAGGCCAATAGAAACACAGCCAGACTGAATTCTTTCCTGCTCAAAGCATTAATTCTACCATTTGTTTTGAGAGCCACTGTGATCCATTTATAATGTGTTCATTAATCTGTTAATGATATGCGTTTAACATACCTGCCATATATATAGAAGGATGCAGAAGGAATCTCGCTAGTATGGGTATTAGCCAAAAGGACTCAAGAATACACACTTAACCATTCCTGAGTGCAGTTGTGTCTCCAGATCTGTTTGGAGGGACAAGTCAGGTGACCATGGCGGCAGAGGTTTTCATATCTTTTAGTTAGCCACCCCTAGAAGAATTTTGAAAAATTCTGTATCCTCACTTTATTTTAAAATTGACGTCTAAAATATTTCATCACAAGTTTGAATAATTGCAAAGGATATCATTTGCAAAGTTGTTAAGGTGTTTTTAAGTTAAAAGTATTCATTAGAGACTAAATTCCATAACATTATCCATTTTCTTGCAGTTGAAAATTTTATATTGTTCCCTTTTCTCTTTGAACTCACTTCCTTTCTAGTTTCCTCTCACAGAAATTTAGTCTTTAAAGCTCTCTGTAAAAGAAATGTACCTATAAGTTAAAATTGGAATGTTATTTTCTGGACTATAAGATGTAACTTATTAAAAATCTTCAGGTGAATTATCACTAGTATACAATCAAATCTATATAAACAGATTTCAATGTAGATTATTAAATATAAAAGTAAAATTTCATGGGAAGTATATCTTTTAATGAGATCAGTAGAATTTTTTCCCTTCATTAGTTCATGTTTTTGTGTATGATTATTACTGAGTGAAACAAAGTTTAACATTGTTTTTTCCCATCTTTTCATTAATGTGTGAGCTGAGAGAACATGTTCATATAAGTAGATGGAATTATAAGTTTTGTTAAAATGGTGTCATTTGAGTTTTTAAACACTTAATGTTATATGTTGTCACATTGTTTATCTGTAAAAATTATTTGAATTAGCCATCCAACTCAACCTTAATTAGCTAAAATCAAAAATTAGAAACCATTTAAGTTATTAGAGTCATCTACGTTCTCAATTCTAGATATTGAGATAGTCCCTGTACTTGGTTTCTCAGAGCTTTTGCCCTTGGTCTGATGAACCTTTGTCAAAGGGAGTGAGTGGCCTGTGTTTCCCTCCCAGAGTGGGAGAAGATTGGCTGGAAAAGGAAAACCTATAGAACTGATGCATTCTCAGGCAAGTCAGTTTTAGAATAGAGAAATGAGTGTTATATATCTAGAAATCTATAATATTGTTGTGCACTAAGGCATGCTTGGAGAAAGTCTGTGTCCTGTAAGGGAGTACATATCACAGCATGAAAACCACTACCCTGTAAGAGACACTCAGTATCAAAAGCTGAATTGTGTCCCCTCAGAATTCATATGTTGAAATTCTAACCCCCAGTATCTCAGAATATGACTGTATTGGAGATTGTGTCTTTAAAGAGGTATAATTAAGTTAAAATGGGGTCATTGGGATGAGCTCATATGACCCCTAATCCAGTATGACTGGTGTCCTTATGTAAGAAGAGGAGGTTAGGACACTTACACACACACACACACACACACACACACACACAGAAAGAGGGGTAGGGAACAGCAATTTGCAGGCCAAAGAGAGGCTTGAGAAGAAGCCAAACCTGCTGGCACCTTGATCTTAGAACATGGAGCCTTCAGAATTTTAAGAAAATAAATTGCTATGTTTAAGTCACTCAGTCTGTGGTATTTCACTGTGACAGCTGTAGCAGATTAATACAGATTTTTGGTACTGGGGAAGCAGAGCACTTTTAATAAATACTTAACAGTGTGGAAGTGGTTATGATACTGGGTCATGAGGAGTGGCTGGAAGATTCTTGAGGGGCATGTTAGAAAACCCTGCATTAATGTGAAGAAGTTGTCTGTTGTAGTAGATACTGCAGAAATAAAGGATTATAAGACACTATGATGACCACCTACATGTCAACAAATTCATCATTCTTGAAATAGCCAAATTTCTAGAATCTTAAATAACCTTCTAACTTGACCAGATGCAAACACAAGGACAGAAATAGAATTTATAATAAAAAATTTAAGCAACAACAGCCAGGGACTGGATGTTTTTACTAGCAGACATTCAAAGAAGGTATAATATCCATCCTACTTAAAATTTTCCATAAAATCAAAGAGGGAAAACTCTCAAATACATTCTGAGAGGCATTACAATGATTACAAAATCAGATAAGGATAGCATCAAAAAAAAAAAAAAAATCACAGACCAGGATCGCTGAAGAATTTAGGCACAAAATCCTCAACGAAATCTTGGCAAATCTAATTCAGCAGCATATTTTTAAAAAATTACATGTAATGACCAAGTGTGCTTTATTTTAAAGATGCAAGGGTAATTCAGCATATACAAATCAGTGTAATACACCACATCAACAGCAGGAAAGTAAAAAATCAAATGATCATATCAGTAGATACAGAAAAATCATTTGATAAGATTAAAAATCCCTCACAAAAATAGGAGAAGATGGCACATATTCAGCATAATAAAAGCCATATATGAGAATCCCACAACTAACATCATACTCTAAGGCAAAAAACTGTGGAAGCTTTACCCCTAAGATCTGGAGCAAAACAAAGGTTACCATTAATGATTCAACACAGTTCTGGAAGTCCTGGCCAGAGCAATAGGCAAGAAAAGGACATTAAAGGAATCCAAGTCAGAAAAGAAGAAATAAAACTATCATTACTTACATGTGACATATTACACCTAGAAAATTGTGAAGACCACCAAAAACTGCTTGAACAGTAATTGAATACAGCAGTGACAGTTTATAAAATCAATACACAAAATTCAGTAGCATTTCTATACGCAGACAATGAACTAGAACTAGAGGAAAGAGAAATTAAGAAACATTCCATTCACAATAGTACCGAAAAAGATAAAAGACATAGAAAATAAATTTAACAGAGGTGAGAGACCTATACATAGAAAGTTTTAAGACATTCACAAAAGAAATAGAAGGCACAAAGAGTTGGAAGAATAATCCATGCTCATGAGTTAGAGCAATAAACATAAAACGATCTTATTCAAAGCAGTATATACAGATTAATGTAATTTTTATCAGAATTTCAGGGACTTTTGAAGGAGATTACAGTTTGTATGAAACCACAAAAGACCTGGAATACCCAGAATAATCCCAAGAAAAAAGAATAGTGGAGGAATTATACTCTGTGACTTCAAACTATGCTGCATAGTGATTGTCATCAGCACAGTATGATAGTGGATCAAACCACCCACCCCACCACCCACACACACACAGTGGAATAAAATTGAGAACCCAGAAATAAAAACACAACTCTGTGGACAATCTGACAAATAATTTAAGAGCATACAATGGAGGAGAGATTATTCAACAAATGATACTGGGACAACTGCACAGCCACCTACATAAACAAAAAAACAAGCATACTCATTAGCACTATTCACAAAAAGTATCTCCAAATCGATCAAAGACCTGAATATAAGACCTGAAACCATAAAATGCACAGAATAAAATATAGGAAAAAAACTCTTAAGATATCAACCTCAAAAATGATTTGGGAAAATGACATCTATGGCATAGGAGACAAAAGTGAAACTTAACAACTGGGACTATATTGAACTAGTTTCTGTTCAGTGAAGGAAACCACCATTAAAAAAGGCAACCCATTGAATGGGAGAAGATATCTGCATAGCATACATCAGATAAGAGCTTAATCTCCAAAATATATAAAAAGCTCATATACCTCAACAGAAAGCAAAATGACCCACTCAAAAAATGTGCAGAAGAGCTAAGTAGACACCTTTCCAGAAGACACACAGACTGCCTACAAACACATTTAAAAAAAAAAACTCTGCATCACTCACCATCATGCAAGTGCAAATAAAAAACATAATGAGATATCTATCACCTTACAACAATGAGAATACCATATATTAAAACAATAGAAATAACAAGTGTTGGAGAAGGTGTGGAGAAAAGGGAACTCCCCACACTGTTGTTGGGAATGTTACCCTCTTTGGAAAACATGTTTACAACTCAAAAAAATAAAAATTTACCATTTGTGATCCAGCAATTTTACTTCAAAGTGCTTTCCCAAAGAATACAGAAATACTAATCAGAGAAAAAAAAAAAAATCTGCATCCCTGTGTTCACAGCAGCACAATTCATAATAGCCAAGAAATGGATGCAAAAAAAAAAAAAAAAAAAAAAAAAAAAAAAAAAAAAAAAAAAAAAAAAAAAAAAAAAAAAAAAAAAAAAAAAAAAAAAAAAAAAAAAAAAAAAAAAAAAAAAAAAAAGCCTGTTAACAGATGACTAGATAAATTGTGGTAAACATACTCAATGGAATTCTGTGCAGCTATTTAAGAAAAATGAAATATTGTGCCTTTTGCAACAATCTGGATGAAACTTCAGGTGGTTATGCTAAGAGAAATATGCCAAGAAGAAAAAAATGATGTACAGAATGGTTGCATTTGTGGAATGTAAATAAATAAAAGAACCAAACAGACAAATCACTGTAAAACTCACAGGACACAAGACCGTGCCTACCAGAGTAGTAAAAGGGGAGAGGGAACCAGGGAACAGAGTTAATTGGTGGTAGAGGGCACTAGAATACTAGCACTTAGTATGGTGTGGAATGAACAGGGACTGACTGCAAATTCAATATCCTAAATATGCAGCAGTGAATGATTGGTAAAGAATAAATAAATAAAAATAGAAATGAAAAAGAAGGCCTGAAATGTACTGTAGTCTAGGAGTTATCCAGGGTGTCCGGTGCTGAGCCCAGTTTTTGGGGATAGAGGAATTGAGTTATTTTGCAGCATCATTGCATGATCATAGATTCACTTTTGAAATATTAAAAGAAATGAGTGTCTTTTTAAAAGTATTTTTATAGTAATTATTCTACACATTAAAATAATGTCCTGTGTATAGGTTACCCGTTACCTAGACATATTTCAACACACTATACCCTCCACCAAATCACCAAATGTTCTTCACCATTGTCCAGTGGGCTCCACAACATTTGCCCCCACTAGCCAATTCCCTTTTGGTAACCTCAGTTCTGCTGCAAATGTTGTCAGGGTTGGTTCTGTTTCATCTAGACCTTTGTTTTGTCTATTCACATTCCATCTATGAGTGAGGTCATCTGGTATGTCTTCTTTGGACTTATCCCCTCTAGTTCCATTCATGTTGATTCAAAAGACAGAATTTCATCTATTCTAAGAGCTATGTAGTATTCCTTTACATATATGTACCACTCTTTGTCCTCATCTGATGTTGGGCACTTAGGTAATTTCCAGTTCTTAGCTATTGTGAATAGGGCTGCAATAAACATGGGATGCATGCATCTCTGCGGATGGGTCCTTTTATATCTTTTGGGTAGATGCCCAGAAGTGGATTGGTAGGATCATATGGGATTTCCATCTTCAATTTTTTGAGGAATCTCCAAACTATAGGGGTTGTACCAATTTGCACTCCTACCAACAGTGCAAAAGTGTTCCCTTTTCTCCACATCCTCGCCAGCATTGGTTGTTTCCAGACTTTTGGATAATAGCCAGTCTTTCAGGTGGAAGGTGATTGTTGTTTTAATATGCATTTACCTGATAGCCAGCGAGTAAGAACATAATTTCCTGTGCCTGTTGGCCATCTGTATATCCTCTTCAGAAAAGTGTCTCCGATTCCTCCTCCCATTTTTTTTAATTTGTATTCCCTGTTCTTCTGTTGTTGAGTTTTATGAGTTCTTTGTGTATTATAGATATTAAGCTTTTGTTGGAAATATCAAATGCAAATATTTTCACCCAGTTAATAGGTTTCCTTTCAGTTTTGTTGATGTTTTCATTTGTTGTGAAGAAGCTCCTTAGTTTGATGTAGTTCTGCTTTAGTTTCCCTTGGCGATAGAGTTGAATACCCAAAGAGCTCTCCATAGCTAATGTCATGGAAAGTCTTCCCTATGTTGTCTTCTAAGAAATTTATGGTTTCTGGTCTTATGTCCAAGTCTTGTCCATTTTGAGTTAATTTTTGTGAATGGTGCTAGAGAGTGGTTTAGCTTCATTCTTTGGTAATGACTGTCCGGTTTTCCCAACACCGTTAGTTGTAGAGACTTTCCTTTTTCTGTCGTATGCTTTTGGCTCCTTTGTTTTAAGATTTTTTTATTTCCTGGAAATAAGCCCATGGGATTTTAATGGGGATTGCATTAAACCTGTATATTGCTTTGGGTAACATGGCCATTTTAATGATTCTTCCCAGTCATGAGCAGGAGATGTCTTTCCATGTCTTTGTGTCCTCTATTTCTTTTAAGAAGGACTTGTTTTTTGTTGTATAGATCTTTTAAGTCCTTTGTTAGGTATATGCCCAGGTATTTCATTTGTTTAACTTCTAGTTTAAATGGTGTGATTTTCATGATTTCGTTTTCATCTAGTGTGTTTGTATATAAAAATCAACAGATTTTTGTGCATTGATTCTGTAGCCTGCCGCTTTACTGTGTTCATTGATGAGTTCTAGAAGTTTTTTGGTAAGAGTTTTTGGAATTTTCAATATATATGATCATGTCGTCTGCAAATAATGAGTTTTACTTCCTCCTTTCCTATTTGGATTCCTTTTATTTCCTTTTCTTGCCTAATTGCTCTGGCTGAGTAAGACTCTAGTACAATGTTAACTACCACTGATGACAGTGGACAACCTTGCCTTGTTCCTGACCTAAGAGAAAATGCTTTCAATTTTGCTGTTGACTATGATGTTGGCTGTAGGTTTTTCATATATGGCCTTTATTCTGTTGAGGTATATAATTTCTATTCCCATTTTATAAAAGGTTTTTATCATAATTGGGTGTTGGATCTTTTCAAAGCTTTCTCTGTATCTCTTGATATAATCATGTGGTTTTTCTCTTTACTCTTGTTGATATGGTGTATGACATTGACAGATTTACATATAGTGAACCATCCTTGCATCCCTGGGAGGAATCCCACATGGTCATTATGGGTGATCTTTTTGATGCATTGTTGAATTTAGTTTGCTAATATTTTGTTGAGAAATTTTACATCTGTTCATTAGAGGTACTGGTCTGTAATTTTCTATCTTGGTGATATCTCTCAGATTTTGGTATCAGTGTATGTTAACCACATAAAATTTATTTGAGAGAATTCCCTGTTCTTCAGTATTTTGGAAGAACTGGAGAAGAGTAGGTGTTAATTCTTTTTGAAGATTTGGTAGAACTCATTGAAGAAGCCATCTGGTCCTTGGCTTTTATTTTTGGGGAGGCCCTTGATTACTTCTTCAATTTCTTTGCTTATGATTGTTCTGTTCAGGTTTTCCAATTCTTATGGGTTCAGTCTTGCTAGACTATACTTTACTAGCAAACTGTCCATGTCATCTAGGTTGTCCATTATGTTGGCATAGAGCTGTTCATACTAGTACCTTATGATGTTTTGAATTTCTGTTGTGTTTGTTGTAACTTCTCCCCTTTCATTTCTGATTCTAATTATGAGAGTTTTCTCTCTTTATTTCTTTGTGAATCTAGCCAGATCTGGAGGCTTGCTTCATTTTTCACATTGGGAAAGTTCTCTTCTATTATTTCTTTAAATATTGTTTGTCCCCCTTTTCTATCTCTTCTTCTGGAACCCCTGTGATGCAGATGTTGTTCCTTTTGATATTATCCCATAGGTCTTAAATGCTGTTTTCATTTCTTTGCATTTTTTAAAATCTCTTTGTCGGTTTGCTTCATTGAGTTCCTCAGTCCTATCTTCTAGATCGCTGATTCTATTGGAAGCTTCATCTATCCTGTTGTAGAGGTCCACTATTGAGTTCTTTGATTCAGCCATTGTGTTCCTTACTTGTTGATGTCTTGTTTGATTTCCTTTTTTTTTTTTTTCTTCCTGGGGGTTATTTTTCACTTCCTCTAGTGATTTCTGGATTCGTATGCACATGTTGATCACTGTTACCCTAAATTCATCTTCAGGTAATTTGCATATGTCTGCTGTATTCAGATTTTCCCTTGGGTTTTTTATTGTATCCATCATTTCCCGTATATTCCTCTGTGCCTTTGCTGTATTCGGCATTCTGTTTATATTTCTGAGCGTTCAGTTGCCCTACAGTAATGATGTCATTTAGATGTGATCACCTTATACTTACCCAGAATTGGCAATCAGGCTGCAGTTTTTCCTCTACCCACAGGGTGGCGCTATTGTGTATCATTGCATTAGGGCTCTTGTGGTACTACCTTCTCTCTGTAATCCTGGGGTGGGATATGCAGTGGGTGGGATATCTGCTTGGTGTGGACCCCAAGGCTCTGGTGTGAAATAGTTGTGGGAGGGGTTGGGGCTGGAAATTTCTTTGGCTGACTTCCAGTTAGCACCCAGTGCAGTTTCACCACATGAGCTCCAGCTCAGCTCCTGGTACGCTGGCTCTTTTTTCACCCTGTGCCAAGTCGGTCTTCCCTGGCTCCACGTCCCAGCCCTGCTGGGCATGCTCCTCGCTGCCTCTGCAACCGGTTCCTGGATCCCTAGCCTCGTCCTCTGTTTCCGCCCCACCGCACCTCATGGACTCCTATGCTCAGTCTCAAATCCACAGCTTACCAGAGTACCACACTGGATGCTTTCACCCACCGTTAGTCATCAGCCCTTCCCTCTCCAGCTGAATTGCCAGTCATTTCTTTGAGATTTTCTCAGGAAAATAGGTGATTTTTTTTTTCAGTGTCTGTGAGCAGAGACTCGAATATGCTTCCTGTTGGGTCACCATACCAGTCTTTTAAATTAAAACCCTATAAAAGCCTCCGAGAGTGGAATTGAACATCACTTAGATGGAGGAACACCAAATGGAGTGGAGGCAGTGGGAACAGCATCACAAACCAGGAACTCTTGGTGAGATACAGATGTGCAAAAGCCTTAGTGAGCTCGGTTTTCCCAGCATGGCTTCCAAGGTTGAACTGGAACCACATAGCTGTCTTTCAGCAATCTGGTTTGTGCCTCTACAAGCCTGATGCATGCCTGAGTCTGAGTAGCTCAGTGAGCTACCCTCCTTGAGAGACTGTCCCATGCAAGAGGTTGGGGGCTGCCCGAGCTGCAGTTAGTTCCATCTGCAATTTCCACCTGTTGTCTCAGAATGGGCAACGTGTGTGCCACAGGGGTGACACTGTCGGCATGCTGTGGAAGTTCATAGAATCTTAGAATTCAGGTAGAAATTCTAAGAATTAAGATAATTTTTTTTCTTTTTCTTTTAGTGCTATGTGATCTTCCAAACATCCTGCTAACTTCAGCCCAACCTTTCTGGTCTTGCCTGTATGCTGCCTGGTATTTATGAGCCCAGGTTTATCTCCAGCACAAAAATCAACAGTGAGAAACCTGAGTGGAATCTCCCTTCATGTTCCTTTAGACAAGGGATTCTAGCCTGGAGTGCAGTTGTATGGGCACGAAGCTACCAGAGCAGGTTGAAGAACATTTTACTATGAGTATACCTGAAATGTATAGGTAGAACAGTCATGCTAGACTGTGAAGTAAAACAGTGTTCACTCACATCAGCAGAAAGCTTCCAGATCAGACTGACCTTGTTTGGAGATATCAGGGCTCTGACCAGACTGTCTTCTGAATGCAGTAAATGGTCACACCATCACAGATTAGATTTGAGTGTCTATTGATAATAGCTGTAAATGGGAAAGTTTGTAGATAAAAATGATGAAAGTTTGTAGATAAAAATGCTTTAAAATAATATTTTGAGGTTAGTTTGCTTCCTTTGTATTTTGCAGTAATCTTATGAGTCATTTATATTTGTGGATAAAGAAATTCCCAAGTAACAAGATGCCAAGATACTTGTCTGAGTTCTGCGTGGTGCATAGCAGAAAGGAGTATGACCGCCCCCCCCCCCCCACCAATAGATGCCTGGTGCCTGTTTTTGTTTTGTTTTGAAATTAATGGATACATACACACACACACACACACACGCATATGCATACATATATATTTGTATATATGTGCATAAAATTTACTAGTTTAAGCATTTTTAATTGTATGATTCTGTAGCGTTAATTAGATTCACATAAGCAGAAGCTAGTAATTTAAACAAAGTCTACATTCCCCCTTCCTCCAGACCCTGGTCACTGCCATTCTGATTTCTGCTTATGAATTTGACAATTCTAGATATCTTACATATGCAGTATGAATATAGTATTTGTCTATTTTTCTAACTGACTCATTTGACTTAATGTCCTCAGGGCTTATCCATATTGTAGCATGTGTTCAAATTTTCCTTTTTAAGACTGAAAATACCCCATTTCCCATATATACCATATTTTATTTATGCTTTCATCTCTACATTGACATTTGAAGACTTGGGTTGTGTCCACCTCTTTTGGCTATTGCGATTAGTGCTGTGAAGATAGATATACAAATGTCTTTTGGGGTTCCTGCTTTCAGTTCTTTGGGGTATATACCCACAAGTGGAATTGCTGAACTGGTGACTTTGAAGTTTTTCTTTTGTTTTCTGGAAAAACAAGCAGGTTTTTAGATGATGAAAACAACTTTATTTACTTAATTTTAGAGGCCTATTTGCAAGTTGCAGAATTTCACCAATTCAGTTCACTTTCTTTAGTGTGTTGATCAAATGCAGTAATATTTCTGAAATGTAATTTTATTGAAATTATTTCTTTAAATAAATACATCGGAACTTTTTTTTTCATAATTATCCAATTGAGGGCAATAATTTATTCTCTCTGCATTAATGTTAATTTTTTGATGGTTTATTACATAGGACACTGTCAGATGTTGTATTAATGTATACTGCTGCTTTCACTGATACCAAAAGCAAATAAGGACATCGCATAACAAGAAAATTTCAAACCAATATCTCTAATGAACAAAGATGCAAAAGTACTCAACAAAGTATTAAGCCAACCTGTTTCAACAATACAACAAAAGTTCATTCATCATGAAAAGTAGGATTCACTCCAGGGTTGCAAGGATGGTTCAACATACAAAAATCTACATGAACAAAAGTAAGGAAAAATATCATATAATCATGTCAATCATATCAATCATGTCAAAAGCACTTGATAAGTTTCAGCACTGATTTATAATAAAAATCTCATAAAGATAAAATGAGTATGCTTTAACATAGTAAAGGCCATATGTGATAAACCCACAGCCAACAACATACTTAGTGGTGAAAAACTGAAGCATTTATTCTAAGATAGGAAAAAAGCAAAAGTATTCACTCTCATGACTGCTGTTCAACATTGTATTGATTGTGCTAGCCCAAGTAATTAGACAAGAAGAAATCAAAGAAATCCAAATTGGAAAAGAAGTAGTACTTATGACTCTTTGCAGATGACATGATTAATATATGTATAAAACCCTAAAGACTCCATGAAAAAGTATTAGAATTAATACTGTAAAGTGGCAGGCTACAATCTTAATATACAAAAATCTGTTGCATTTTTATATATAAACAGTGGGATCAAAGAGAAGGAAATTAAGAAAACACCTTCATTTACAATAGAAACAGAAAGAATTAAATACCTTGGAATAAACCTAACAAAGGAGATAAAAAAACTTGTACAATGAACACTACAAGAAATTATTAAAAGAAATAGAGGGAGATGAAAAGAGGTAGAAAGATACTCCGTGCTCATGACTGGGAAGAATTAACATTGTTACAAAGCTATCTTATCTAAAGCAATATGTGGATTTAATGCTATCCTTATTGGAATTCCACTGACATTTTTCAAAGAAATAGAACAAAATATTTTAAACTCATGGAATCATGGACCTGAATAGCCAAAGCAATCTTGAGAAACAAGAACAAAAGTGACGATATCACACTACCAGATTTTGAACTGTACTGTAAAGCATTAGTGATTAAAACTATGGTATTAGAATAAAGATAACACAGATAACTGGAACAAAATGGAATAATCAGAAATAGACACATTCGTGACAAAGGAATCAAGAGCTTACAATGGAGAAAAGCAGTCATTTCAACAATTGATGCTAGATAGGAAAACTGGAGATCCACCTGCAAAAGAATGAATCTAGATCACTATCATTGTACACAAAATTAATTCAAAATGGATGAGTTAGATGTAAGTCTGGAAACTATAAAATAAATACAAGAAAACATAGCTAATATGTTACATAATATTAGCCTTAGAGAGGTGAGGTCCTTGGGGAATGGCAAGGAAAGCAAAAACAAAAATAAGCACATAGGACTACATCAGACTGAAAATCTTGCACATTGGACGAAATTATCACAAAAACAAGAAGACATACTGCTGAATGGGAGAAGATATTTGCACATCATATATCTGAGAAGACCTTAATGTTTAAAATATATAAAGAACTCATGAAACTCAAGAGATAGAAAGAAACATGATCAAAAAATGGGCAGATCTGAATAGTTATTTCTCCAAAGAAATGGGCACATGAAAAGATGTTTTTCTTCTCATTATTAGAGAAATGCAAATCAAAAAAAAAATGAGAATTTACCTCACACCTTTGAGAATGGCTGTTATCCAAAATACTGGAAGCAACAAATGTTGGCAAGGATTAGAGAAAAGAGAACACTTTACGTTGTTTGTTGGTAGGATTATAAGTAGAAACAGTCATTATGGGAAGCAATATGGAGAGTCCTCTAAAAAGTGAGACTGGAAGCTTCATGATATCATCCCACTTCTGGATATTTACCCAAAGAAACACAGAAACATTCATTCACAGAAATATATGCATCCTCATCTTTATTTCAACCTGTTTTACAATAGCCAAGAATTGTAAGTAACCCAGGTGCCCATCAATAGATGATTGGATAAAGATGTTATATGTATGCATACATGCATAATGGCACACTACACTATAATAAAAATAAAATTCTGCCATTTTTGACAATATGAATGGACTAAAGGAGGTTGTGAAATAAGTCAGAAAGAAAAAGACAAATACGGGATGATCTCATTTTTATGTGTATTAAAGGAACAAACAAAAACCAACCCTTAGACATGGACATTTAGCTGAAGTTACCAGAGTGGAAAGGGGGTCTGGGGCCAGGAGCAAGTGGTGGTGAGGGACCAATGGACAGTGGCAGAAGACTTTTAATTTGGTGGTGGGTGTTATTTGTTATATATTTGATGAATAGTGAATGTGCACTTAGAAACTTATTTAATAAATCAACTTTTATCTCAAAAACAAAAAAAAGGGAAAAATGCACTGTGTAGTTTGAAAATCAAATTTAGGGGATTTAAAATTTTTCTAAGTTTTGCCTTAGTTTAAAAACGCAGAAGCTCAAAAATTACTGTTTTCCCCAGAGTTTAAGCAGAAACATTAAAAAAACAAAAACAAAAACAAAAACATTCAAAATCATTTAAGAAAAGCATGGGAAAAAAAGGGGCTCTTTTTTTTCCCAAGGAACTCTGGAAAACACTACCCTTCTCAGAAATGTATTCCTCTTGACTTTAATCATAGTGTACACCTAGGCAAGAGACATTGGTATCTATATACTTTTGCGTGGAGGAGGGGGATTAAACAGACAAGTTCTCAAAATATTAAAATGCCAAGATTTTTTTTTTTTTTCAGCATCAAAAGGTCTGCAGTGAGACCTTTGGGCCACCAGAGGGTGATCTGTCCACAGACAACTTTGGCATATCTAACCTTAGCTGTATTTTTGACACTGTTGTTTATTGTATGAATGTTTCACAGGATGATCTCTTATTAAATATCACTTAAATGATGCCTGAATGTCATTCAAAGTAAAAATAATCTCCAGTTAATCTAAGTACTTTAAATTCCTTAAGTAAAATGCAGCACATTGTATACATTTGGAGCTTAACTGCTTTTACTATCCTATATAGAAACAGCCTGCAAGTTAAGCTACTCCTGGAGGAGGAGGGCAGGAATGTGGCTTCCTGGTCTTTACATCTGGAACTCTCAGACTTTCAGTGGTAACGGGCTAAAGTGTTTTAACTTTCATTCGACCAGGAACCTCTATATCTCTAAAGCTATGGTGTTAGTTTGAGGCCTGAAAACTTCAGATGCCTGCATACAGGGCCAGCATGGGGAGGCTCTGTGCTCAGTGGAGTGGGTGGAGGTTGGGGTGAGGGTAGGAGGGGTGAGACCTGTCAGCATTCAACTCCACTGGCCGGGCAGGGTGACTAGGACATGATGATTTTAGTGCCTCCCCTCCTGGAAACACCCTTTTCTTCTGCATCAGAACCCACACTTTCCAGCTCAGCTCAGTGCTCACGTCTCTGGGAAACCTTTTCTGATTCTTCCGCCCTGAGTTTGGTCTGCACCATTCAGTAGCTAATTATTGAGCATCACTATATGTCAGACATAGTGCCAAGGGCTAAGCATGTAAAATCATATGTCACAGTTTCTGGCTATGAAGAGACAAGTAGGGGAGACTTGACTTAAGCTAGCAATTGCAGTAGAGTGTGATAAAGAGCAAAAAGAGTTGACTATGTAGTATGTTGTAGACGGGGCTTTGCAGGGTACTTCCTGGGAGAAGTGGTTGAAACCGAGACCCAGCCCAGGATCAGTGCTCAACAGATCTGTCACTGAGGACTTTTGTCCCCCAAGATCATAGCTATAGAAAAGTAAGCCTAATTAAAAAAGATCACTGACAAGACAAAGTTCTCAAAGTAGAAGTTTTAAAATTTATTCTGACTACTCATCAAAATGTAGATGAGTTGACCAGATGGATCTTAATACCTGTGTTGCTTCCATTATTGCCCAGTCTCTTTATTTGGGTGACTTGGGATCAGCAGCATCAGCATCTGTGGGAACTTACCAGACATGCTCATTTTGGGGCTGCCCCAGACATGCTGAATCAGAGAGAGGGCGTGTCCCAGCAATCTATGTCTTGGTTAGCAAGCCCTCCAGGTAAGTCTAATGTAAGCTCAGGTTTGAGAGTGCTGCAGCTTTCATTCTTCAGATTTGGTGAGTTCTTTTTAAGAGACTGGGATTTGCTCATCCTCTTCCCCACTTTGCCTCAGGAAGCCTCTACAACAGAACCTCTACTCTCCCTCAAGGAGGGTAAGGGCCCCTGAGAAGAAAACAGCCTTCTGTCTCTAATAGGGCTCTTCCTCTGGGTGACTTCCTGGGCTCCCTTGGACTCCACATGACAGCTCTTGACTGTTTCATCTGCCCCATATTTAACATGGGCCATGCTGAGTGAGATCTGCAGCCAGAGCCTGCTGTGTGAGTGTCAGGTCTCAGTGAGGCAGATAATCCTGAAGCACATATTGGTAATCATTCCAGTTATTCAGGCCATAGCCTTCTGGGCAGTGAATCGAGTGAATTCAGCTTTTAATACCAATTTGTTGGTTAAACTGCAGTTCTGGGGTCTATCCAGGTAACTAATTAGATGACTTTTCTTGCTGGAGGATGCAATTTTCTGAAGTCCAGTCTCTAGCAGTTGCCTTGGTGGGCTACACAGTGTGGTATGGCATTAAACATTTGCTGTTTTTGTCTTTGCTGTGCAGGAATGAGCTAGAGCGGCAGTTTCTTGAATTGCTCCAGTTCAACATCAATGTTCCTTCCAGTGTTTACGCCAAGTATTATTTTGATCTTCGTTCTCTGGCAGAAGCCAATAACCTGAGCTTTCCCTTGGAGCCCCTGAGCAGGGAGAGGGCTCACAAGCTGGAGGTAAGAATGCACCATTGTAGATGCTTCATTTGGGTGTCACAGAAGTGTGTGCTCATAGTGATCATTTCTCCCACTGTAGTTGTAAGACAAGGATGAGTACCTTGGATTTAGAAGTGATCAGTTCATGTAGTTGATTATAATTCATATGATTTTCTCAGCTTCAGTTTTTACTTAATGTTATTGATTCTATAGTTAATCAAAGATTTTTTAAAAATTATAAGCCCACAAAAAAGGCATTTCCCAGCTTGTATTTTTATAAGGAAAAAAGATACCATGTAATTCTATTGACTGGGAATATAAAAAGATTTGATTCTGCTGCTTACTTATTTTTTCCACAGCCTGGTTAGAGCCAGACTGGTGATTGCTCTTGACCTAGGCTCAGGAAATTCATTGTTAGGCTGTATGACAGTGGTGTGTCATACCTATATGTATTGCAGCTTTATATTGCACCTAGCACATCCCATCAGATTCATTGTCTGGCCTGGCTACTTTGGTCTCTCCCTCGCCACTCTGGCCCACCTTCTACCATGCCAGCACCACTTGGGTGTGATTTCCTGCCTCTGTGACCTGCCCCATCTTTCTTGATCATTTCTCTCCTCCTTCAAGCAAAGCCCTGAAGCCTAGGTCTGATGCCCATCTTCAGTTCCTTCTAGGACTTTAAAAAATGGGGTCAGTTGCTCAGTGCCCTCTGCTCTGACTTGCCTGTTGGGTATAAAAGTGACAAAGCCTGCCCTGTGGGGACTTATATTCTGTGGGGAAGATACAATAAAGAATATACATAATAAAGTGGCTAGTATGTTAGAAGATGAGTAAAAAAGACAAAAGTAGAGCTGGATAGGGTTGCTCTAGTCAGTAGCTTCCTTGAGGTGTTGATGTTGCATTAAGACTTGAGCATGTGTGAGTTGGTGGTACAAATCCCTCCATGCTGAGGGAAGCCTACATAGGGCATGAGCTTAAGCATGGGTGATGGGGACCAGTGAGGAGACACAGCAGAGCGGAGCAGGGTGAGTAGGTGGTGGGGAAAGCACAGAAGGAGATGGAAGGGCTAAGGGAGGAAGCAGAGAGATAACTGTGAGAATTACTGTTGTGATTCCCACAAGAGCCAAAGGGGATGTGATCAGGGCCACCTGGCAGTGGCAATGGTAAGTGGGTTGGCTGCTTTTGTGCCTGTCCCTTGACCATCTCTTCTTGGTGGTTGTATCTACCCCACTTGACTGTGTCTCTTTCCTTACTATTGTCGTAGTCTCTGTCCTAGTGTTTGAGCTAGGTCTTTACTTCATGGTAAATAAATAAAGGCCCCCCCCTGGGGTGACAAGGTGACATTACTAGACCAGCCATTTCGGATGATTGTGAGCCTTTGTCATCCATTTGCTCTCATCCCACACCCAGTGCCAGCCCTGGATGAGCTTTGACTGGGTTCTGACCCAGGGAGTCTCTCTGTCCTCAACAAGATGAGGACCCTGTGATGATTTCTGTCTCCCATGTATCTGAGATTCCCTCCCTGTTCCTCTCTTTACTGATTGCCTAGAGCTATCACCCTGTCACCTTCTGCTCTCAGTCTCTAAGCAGGGATTGCTGTCAATGACTTGAGTGCTACTCCCAGCATGGCCCAGCATGATGCTGAGGACTTTTAAGTGGGCACATCCCGGTTTAGGAACCAGTTACACTATCTCAGAAATACTTTACAGTCTGCAGTTCTTTTGTCAGATTGTAACAGGTGTAGAAACCAGTTACACTGTCTTAGAAATAAATACTTTACAGTCTGCAATTCTTTTGTCAGACTGTAACACTTTGGAAAACAGGAGCTGTGTTTGCATTTCCTTTGTATCCCCCACTGTAACCGACACAGATTTAGGCCATGGGATGCAAACTCCAAGGGGCAGGGGCTCTTGTTGTTTAGTTTTGAGTGTCCTCAATACTAAGAACATTGGCACGCAGCAGGGTGGGTCTGATAAGTGAGCACTTCAGGGGTGATGGCACTTGCTCCTGAGTCTGACCCTGACTGAATCGTCTCTCTTCTGCCCTGCAGGCCATCTCTCGCCTCTGTGAGGACAAGTACAAGGACCTGAGGAGACCCTCGAGGAAGCGGTCAGCAAGTGCTGACAATCTGACTCTGCCCAGGTGGTCCCCGGCCATCATCTCCTAACCATGGGCATCCCCACTGGAGGCTGCACCACCCCTCAGTTTCTCCTTTAGTTTGAGAAAAGACAGACTTGGGGTGGTTTTGTTTTTCTTTTTCCTTTTTTTTTTTTTTTTTTTTTTTTTTTTTTTTTTTTTTTTTTTGATTCATAGTGCTCTGTCAGGCTGCCTGGTGACCGCCTCTGAGCTGTGTGGCCTACATGCAGCAAGGCTTCCAGGAAAGCAAAATCAGTATTCTGGAAATCCCATTTCATGCCTTTCCCCATCATCATTAACAGCACTTCCTTCCTGGAGGAAAAAGACTCTCATTCTAGAGGAAATAAGAGAAAGGGAAATTGTCTAGAGGCAGGGAGAATAGTTAAATGGCTTAGTCCACTGTGGTCGGTAGATGAATATGAAAGAAACATGACAGTAGCTAATGAAGTTGGATGTGCATTAAAGACGAGTGCCACAGTTATCACCTTCATGTGGATCCGTTTGTTCTATATGACTTCTTGCATTCCTTCTTCCTGTTTTGGGGGCATTGGGGGGAATTTTTGTTTGTTTTCACTCTACTTTGGTTTGGGTCCCACAGAGCAGAGAATATAGTTTGTACCCACCATGGCACAGATATCCAAATAAATAGTACTGGTTGTTTCTCTGCACTATTTCTGCAAACTGTCTGCTGAGCTTTTTTCCTCACAAGTGGGATACTTGTTCCACTTCTGTACACCTTTGTTTTATACAGTTCTCCTTCAACAGTGACAAAATTAACTTGAGTCTAGTGCTGAACCAAAAGTATCCCTTTCTCTTTTCCTCACCCTGGAAAGATTTCAGATTATTACATTGGGTGCTTGTGCCTTCTGATTTTCTTGCAGTCATTTTTTTCTGTGACCTGAAGTCATATTTAGAAACCAGCCAAACTTCATGGACTGAAGGAGACAGTATGCCACAAAGGGCATCCTCCGGTTGAGATTTTTCCAGCGTACGAGGTGTCTGAAGAAGTTGTTGAGTAGGAGCCATTTCTTTGTACTCCCTGCCCATTCCATTCCTCTACTTCAGCGTCCATTGTCGCAAGCAATATTCTTCTCAATTTTTATATGTTTACTTTAAATCAAAGTTAGTCTATTTGTATAAAATTTTTTAAAAATCTAAAATTAGAAAAAAAAAAGGGGTGGGGTGGGTATTCCAGTGGGAAGATCATTGAAGGGCAAATGTTACTATTTCTTGAGGTATTTTTCACAGAATGATTGAATAAAAAACAACTTGCATTTTCATTGTGGGTGCTTAGAAAAGTTATACAGAATTCAAACTGTGAAGGTTTATGCTTCATTAATTATGACTGTACATTTTTGTTTTCTATTTCTAATCTCCTTATGGCTAGATAAGAATATTTTATATCAAGTAAAATAAAAGGGTTAATGATAGAATATCAGAGTAATTTGATATTAAGTCTAAGAATCTGAGTCAATGAAGCATATAATGCTTTGTATTTCTGCATAATTTCTTGAGTCACAATGACAGAGATTTCTAAGTTTAATTCTGTTTTCAAGTCTCTGAGACAAATGGCAGCAGATAATTGCTTCACCTTCCTGTGTGAACCTTTGGAGTCTTACATACCCTAAAATCATACACCTATCCCCAAAGATGCCTGCTCCCTATGAAACATGCTGTGGAAAGGGAAGGGATTCAAATCATTGAAATCCCAAAAACACCATGCCAAAAGTGCTTTTCAGTGAAATCTGTTACCATGTGTAAACATGACTCTTTGGGCCAGAAATGTTAAGTTCTTTCTGATCTAAACCTTCAAAAACACACAAGCAGAATTTTGGAAAGTTAATTATAATCCATTGTAATTGTGTTGATATATTCTGTATGGATACCAAAATCAGTTTCTCTCCTAGTAAGATTTAGAACTTTAAATAGAGATCTAAGAATGTAGAAAGTATCATTTTATATTCCCTAATCTATATATCTTAAAAAGGGACATATTTTCTTAGCTGAATATGAATACCTCTCAAGCTTAAATTAGTTCCTCTCTTGTAAAGTATCTTATTTTACCAATTCATTTCAGGAATGAGGTTTTGCTGCCTTTAAAGCAGAAATCTTTATTTTTATCCCTTTTATTTGAAAGAGATTTGAAAATTGAATTATGTAAATATTTCAGTGCATCTGCTATTATTTTGTGGAGTTTATTAAACTACTTTAAAAAATTGTATAGTCTATTTATTGTATGTATGTACATACAGCCTGATAACTTAAAATTTAAAGTGGATTCCGTAAAATCTGGCTCAGTCTTGTTTAGACTATTGAATATTGTTTTAGCCTTGTACACTGGACTCTACCTCTGTATTGGAAAATTTTCCATATTCATTAATAAGTATTGATCTATTAATTGGTTATGTTTCTTGCACTAAGGATTTATAAAACTGCTGTAAGTGTAGATTTTAGTTTTACTTATGCAGTATGAATCACTTGACACTGGTAGAGACTTTAGGTTTGTTTTTATTTTCTACATGGTGGTGAAGTCTTACATTTTGTTCTATGATTTGTTCTAAGTTTGCCAAAACAAAAACCCCAACAACAACCAGTACAGTACCTATTGATAAATCATAGTAACTGTTACTTGTTTGCAAAGTGATTCAATGCCCTGCAATTAAAGCTGGATCGCTCTTTAGGGAGTACTATGTCTTAGTGTAGTTTTTAAATGGACAGTTTTCATCATTAATGAAAGATGAAGAAAGCCACAATTCGTTGACTTTAATTTTAGATTTTATTTAAATAACAAAGTCATTGGGAGACTAAGTATATATCCAATGAATTCGTTTCGTTGTTTTACTTTTAACTGGGAAAAGGGAAAGAAGTCAGGGATTTAAAACCAAATTGGAGGACAAGCTGGGAGGTCCTACCAAGACCTGAGATGTGGTCCCATGCCTCATTTAGTGCACTGGGCAAACCGGCATCAGCCTCAGACTTGCCCTCCAACTCAGCTCTGGGGCTGACTTTCCAGTTCCCTCTCCTTGTCTTCTGAAGGGACATCTCATCTTGGGTCCTGGAGATTTTGATGCTCAGTTTAGCTGCAAAGCAGGATTTTGGGAGTGAGCAATTTTAATCCTTTCTGGCTGCTTTTGATAACCTCTCACTTCAGGCCATATTTTACAGCTTTGAATTTTTTTAACAATAAAATATAATTCTTGGTTCATTATAGGTTCTTAAGTGTTAAATAAATAAACACATAGAACAAATAATGGTGCCTTTTGTGTTTTTTAAATTTTATAATAAGATAAAATTCAGTGGCTTTATGGATGCTGAGTGAACCAGTTCTTTGAAAGAGTAGTGGAAAAAGTATTAGTCCTACATGTCCAGAATGATTCCAAAGAGTATGAACCTTAAAAACCTCCTGCAATTAATATTTGCATGATAGAGACCTACTAGAGCAGTCACTTTTATATAAATAACCTGCTTTATCTTCAGTCACTTTACTCACCTTGACTCAAACTTTATCTCAGACTTCTGTTGGGTGGACCTTAGAGACATAGATCAACTTCTGCAAAACTCCTACCCTTGTCAAAAACGAGAATGAAATTGGAAGCATGGCCTCAAGATGGGAAAAGGATACCTACGAACTAATTTTGCATTTGTTTTTAAACTATATGAACTGCAAGGAAATGCTGTAAGCCACTTCATTTATATCTTGATTTGCTGTTACTGAATGCAGAACCTGTGTAGGCTCTTGTACCCAATAACAATCACTCTTCTTCCTTTACCATGCCAAACAGATCTGAGCAGAAGTAGGAAGACATATAGGAGTGCTTGCAGTATCAAAGTAAAGTAATGATTTTAGACATGACCAGGTCAGCTGACTTCCCTTGCATTTTTTTCCTGTTAGATTTTCTGTCTCTGAAGCGACGAAGGGTCTGCTATGTCACTGTTAACTTTTCAGGTGAGGACTTGTCCTGTTAACCATGTCAGGCCTTTGTTGAAAGTGTTCTAGAAAAAGCCTGGTTCAATCACTAACTGGCTTAGTGAGGTATAGGACTTAATGGTATTGACTTTACAGATCTCCTAAGTATCCTGTGTCCTTTAGTGATCTGGTTTTGGTAAGAGAATTTCATTCCAAAGTAAATTCTAGATAAAGATACTTAAATTCAGCTAGAATTTTTCAGTCTCAATTCAAAATTAACTTTCTGCATGACCTGGAAAGATTACTTTACCTCTCTGGGTCACTCAGTGAACTTGACTGAGGAAATGCACTCTTGCTACTTGTTTTCACCACCTTTCTGGGAACACTCTGCTCAGCCATTCTTGCATCATGATTGTTGGACACTTCTCTGCACAGACACAGGAAGACTGAACCTAGTGAAAGACAAGTACAAACCCGAGTTTCCCTTACAGTTACACGAAATTGGTGTCTTGTCCAGAGTCCCTTTCTTTAAAAAGGTGACCTCTGATAAGTACAGCAGTTCTTATGTGAAGGGCTTGGTTATCCAGATCTCAGTGACTCTTCTTCCCTGAGTCTCCTAATGCAACCAAATGCTTAGGTTGGCTTCTAGTTAGGTTTCATTGGGCCTGTTTTGTGAATTCCTGTCCATGTTGATGGAAATTGAAAATTGTGAAAGTAGAGTTGGTTGCATGAATCTACTCTGAAATAGATCTACCTTCAAAAGGGTACTGCTTCATTGTTTTTAACCCTCTTAAACTGCTTTCCCTCTGAAACCTGAAGACCAAAAACTCAGGAAGCCCAATTTGGGAGAGAAGGATTTTGTTTCCCCTTCCATAAGGCACCTCCCATTGATCCAAGAGGATGGGAAACCCAGCCACATATAGACTTCCCAAATCTTTCCCTATTCACTAATGCTCAGAATATAGTTAAAATGAATTGTCTTTTGGGGGACCAAAAGAGTTTTGAGGTATACCCTAAAGTGAGTGAAGAGCAGCCTATAAGCAGTAGAAATGATGCCTCTGCAGGGACAGAACTCCAGAGTGCGAGACTTCACCAGGACATAGGACATTGGGTCTAGCAAGTCTCAGATAGCTCTGCTGGATTCCGAGTTTCTTCGTCTTCAAAACAAAGAAATGTGTTTCTAGATTGCTGTTAAGAACTTTTCTTCTAGTAGTCAATTAACCTATGAATCACTTATCCTGGGATTTCCAGGCATAGTCTTAAAACTTAGATTAACCCACCCCTGCAATCTTTAAAAAAACAAAAATCTTTAGTTCACTGCAGCACTGAATGGAGGTCTCGTAAATGTGAGCAGAACTGAAAACAAAATTTCTACTCTAGACTATTACCTAGAAAATGAGTATTCTCTATAATGAGTAGATTTTAATGCAGGCTTAAGGTTGCATAATTTCATTCAACATATTGTCTAAGTGCTGGCAACTGATACCAAGGAGAAAAGGCAGATGAGGTCCTTCCAGGGATGTTCTAGTGGGCAGAAGTGAGTAAACAAATAATTATATAAATAATCATATTTTGGGTTGTGATCACTTGTCATGAAGAATTTTGGGTAATGTGTAGTAACTGGAAGGAGGCACAAGGTGGAAGCCCCCCTTTGAGTAGATGTCTCCATGCATGAGCCGTGGGAAGAGGTCTCAGAGAGAAGACGTGTAGAGGGAGGGGAAGATGGTAGGAGAAGAGCTGGCTCACATGAAATCTTGCAGGCCTTCATGAGGGAGGAGGAGCACAAATAATAAAAGAAATAAGACACATTTTTATCACAGACATGAAACAATTTCTGAACCTGCCTCGTAATAGAAATGTATGTAAGATGCTCTTGAACATTTCTTCCTTTAGGCATTCTTGGGGGAAGGAGGGACAGGTCCTACAATTTATTTAATATGTATCAATGATACTGGTATTATTGAGTACCTTGAAGCTGATGTGATTGCTACTAAGAAAATCTAAGAACTGGAAAACTAAGAATTCAATAAGATGGAAGTTATAAGAGCACTATACAAAAATTGTTAGTTTTCCAAGTCACTAGCAACAATCAGAAAATATAATGGAGAAATAATGCCATTCAAAATTGCAGCAAATTATAACATATCCCAAGACGAGTATTTATAAAGCACTGAACATGTATTAATTCATTTAATCCTCATCACAGTTTCATGAGATGACTGCAGAATACTGGGATTAAGATGCTTGATTTGGAGACCCAGGAAACCTGAATTCTAGAATTTAACCACTGTGTTGTATGGCCTTTTGAAACAAAGAACTAGAGAAACCTCATTTTTGCTGGGATACTCTATAAACCACAAAGCCCTGAGGTCCCCACTTTGTACATAATCCTCTGGCAGTGAAACAGAAACCTTAGACCCACCCAGTAAGACGTTGGCCTGAGGGGTTTCTATGAATCTGCTGAGATCTAGGAAGAAGTTAAATGTCAAACAAGATAGCTTAAGACATTTAGGTTGTAACCTCTAGGGTGTGATCTCTACATCTTCACTTGTTAAACCGCTTATGCATATACCCTGACACACCCGGAAAACAAGCTAAACTATAAATACCTTGTATTATTTGAGTTTGGGGCCATTTTTTGCCCCTATGACCACCAGCTAAATAAAGCTCCTCTTAAATTATCTATGGTTCTGGTAGGTCTCTGATCTCATTGTCTACTTTGTAACACTTTCACTGCCAATCACCAGAGAAAACACCTCTCAGGAAAGTTGCTATATCATAAATTGGTTTGTGTCTTCCCAAATTTCATGCCAATCTCAATCCCAAATGTGACCTTATTGGGATCTTTGCAGATGTCTTTAGTTAAGATGAGGTCATAGTGGATTGATAGGGTGGAACCCAAATCCTATCACTGGTGTCCTTATAAGGAGAGAAAGATTTGGAAGACACAGACATAGATATGTAAAAACAGACATTGACATGATACTCCAAGGATTACCCATAGGTCTCCATGCTTTGTACCAATTTAGGGCCTTTTTCTGAACTGGAGTTTCTGTCTGGCATGTTGCCCCTATAATCTGCATGACTCATTCCTCTCATTCAACTTCTGCTGGAATGTCACATGGCCCAAGACATCTCCCCCAACCCCCAAAGGTGGTCCTCTCGCGTTTTCACAGCACCAGCTATAGAGCTTCCCTCACTTTGCTTTTTCTTGTTCATTTATCATCCTGCCCCTGGATGCTGGCTGCAAGAGGGCAAGGCATTGGCTGTCTTAGTGCTCAAATATAGACCACATGCATTGGGAGGGAGTTCAGTGCATTAGAGCAGTAGATAGCCTGGAGGCAGGCAGGGGACAGAAGCAGAACTTGACCTGGATGTATTTGTGTGTACACAAAGAAAGAAAGGAATTCTGTCCTTCCCCTCCTCACTGCTGAAGGACAGTTGGGGAAATATACCTCTCAATGCATGTAAATATGGATGCCTTTGGTGGCCAACCAGGGAAGTTAGAACAGAACTATTTACACTGCAAGTATTTACCTTAAACAACATTTTTTTTCAGAAATAATACTGATCCCTTATATTTGGGGCACTTCCATTTAGTTTTCTTTATCTCTTCTGATGCAACTCCCTCATATAGGTGAAGCAGATATTTCTTCTCTTACCAGTTGGAGCTGAAATCCAGAAAGGCTAAGTAACTTGGCAAGGGCCACACAGTAATCAATAGGGCTTCTAGTTCAGCTACACTGCCTTTAACCTCCCAGCAAGGCAGCCTTCACCTGTCAGATCTCCCTCGGAGAATAAACAGCTGTGCTATTGTAGAGCTTTTTAAAAACAAGCTTAGTACTGCCTATAAGCATGAATGACATTAGGGGGCTGTTATTTTTATGGTTCTAAATACAGTTACCACACAGCTGGTAGGTCTGGCTGTTAATAGACATTTCACAGAACTCTTGGAATTGCTATTTCAGTATAGCTGCTTGTCCCCTCAGTGATGCTGTTATGGCAGGGCCTCCAGAAGACAGAGTCAGGCACTCAAAGGCAGAAAAAAAGGCACTTTATTGCAAGCACTGGTGCTGGTCCAGGGGTATTGTTACCCAAAGCTGAGCAATGGGGCGTTTAGGGGAGCTCCTTTTATACTCTGAGGTAATGATTCATCTCCTTGGCTACGTGTGGTTTTTACTGGCAACTCATCAGTTATGTACAGCTGCAGAGTAGGGAGATGATGCTTGTTTATCTTTAGTCAAGGAGAACAAGACAGAGCTACAGTCTCCATAGAACAGGACGTAGCTACAGCCTCCATTGTACCACGGAAAATTCCTGGCAGACTAACTTTTGCATTGGGGTCAGGGAAAAGGTCTTCTACCACAATGCCTGCTTCCAGTCAGGTCTCCGTGTACGTGCTTCAGAGAATCTGAAAACCCAGTACTTCATATGTATATACCAAGTTTCCCCTCCCCTAATGCCATATCCCCTGCTTTAGCATATATGGCTCTTGTTGGGCTGTGGTTTTATTTTACTGTACTTAAGATTTCTCATTGTTAAGTCTGAGGTATAATTTTCTAAACTCAAAATATGCCCAATCTGTGACATTTACTGAGTGTCTTAGTATGGATTGTTCTCCATTATTCATGTCTCATCTCAAAAGTTATCTCTACGGTGGTCTTTTCTGACCTGCCCATTTAAAGTAGCACCAATTCCTACCTCCTACCCACCCACCACTCACTGTAAGCTTCATTATTTATAATTATATCATGACATGGCATAGTCTGATAACACCTGCTTATTTACTTGGGATTTAAGTAGTCTGTGTCCTTCCTCATCAAAGGCACCACTTTCCCTATAAAAGAAAGCCAGGTTTAATGCTTGCTAAGGAAGGGATCACTGGAAGGTAACTTCTCTGAGTGAAGGGGCAAGCTGATCTCATATAGGGTACTGGAGAGCAGAAACTTCAGAGGTTTCAGTACTGGCCCTTTATGACTGGGTTGACTCTTAACCTGCGGAACCTGCTGCCACTGGCCTGGACCTGGCTACGGATGTGAAGATCTTACTGATTCAGTGACAATGGGTTTTAAAACAATTCTGATGGTTGCTTGCTGCTGTGGCCAAATAACAACAAACCCTTCCTAAGAGGATAGAAACTTTGTATCCCCCTGTCCCAGCAGCTCTAGAAATCAAGGATAGTGTGTCTTTTTCACCATTCTCTTCCCAGAGCTTAGAAAAGTGTCCATTCTAGGAACTCAGTAAATATGGTTGGATTGATGAGTGAATAAAATAACCTAATTAGAACAGGTCTCATCATCCACGTAGGAGGGCCAGTGAGGTCTGAATGTTGAATGATTGAGATGACAGATGGAGTAAATGTTACTCCATTATTCTAGAGGCAGAACTGAAGCCAATGATCAGCAAATGTTAGACATGGATTCATGCTCAATAAAGAAAGGCCATGTAGGAGTATAGCTATCCAAAGATGGTGATAGCAGCTTGAAAACTGAGGAAATCTTCAGTTTCTAAGAAACAAGTGAGAATCATCTTACATTAGTTTTTTAATTCCTCAGTTGTCCTATTACTTCCCCCCAGTTTCTGAGAAAACGTCAATGTTAATCCACCTGAGGGTGACAGAGCAAGGATTTGAACTCCAGTCAGTCTGGCTCTAAAAGTCATGCCTTCAATTACTCCACTGCCTCCCCCTGGAGTGGAACAAACTAATCCATTTTTTAACAAAAGAGTCTGGCAGGAAGAAAAAGCTCCATGTGATTCTTGGATTTTCATATTCTGTTAATTTTGGTTTTCTAGAAATCCTGGTGATGTATTTACTCATGATAGAGATGAATCAAGAAAATATTGTTGAGATGCTGGCTTACAACCCACCTAAAGTCCAAGGACCTGGATTCTCAACTTGGGCCTTCCTTTCTTCTTTCCTCCTTTCTGCACTCCCTCCCTCCCTCCACAAAAAGAAAAAAAATATATTGTTTTAAAAGTCATTAGTAGAGCCCTTCCCGCCCCGCATGCCAGCAACACATAGCCAGCTCCCATGACTAGTCCATTGCTGGAAGGCAGTGGTAGGATGTATCAGATTTCCTCTCCACACAACACATAGAACTCACCTATTCTTCAGACACACGGAATGGAAGGGCTGACCAGAGGTCAGTGATCACCACCACAAGGCTAGGTGAAAGAGTGGTGGTTCAGAGTTTGATCACAGATTTGGGACTCGCAGTTTGGTAGGAAAAATGTGGCAAAGTGGGTGAAGCCACAGGAAGAAACAAGCCTACCAGGAGTCACTCTGAGGATAGCAGACAGCCCGCCCAGCAGGACAGGGATACAGAGCAGGGGAAGAGGGTCTCGGTGCAGGGAGGAAGGAGAACTAGCACCTACTGGTCTGAGTGGGAGCCCCCACAAAGGAAAATTACACAGGGCACGGCCATAACCGAAAGGCAGCTAAGGGAATTCCCCCACCCACTCCCACCATATTGTTCTGGAACTGCAGGACTCAATCACTGGAAATCCTGCCTCCTGGCTTAAAGGAAAAACAAAGTCACAGAAGAAACATTCATTGCTACCTACAACACCATCCTGTGGATGGTGGCAGAGCTGCAGTTCAATTGCTGATTGTGGGCCAATGACAAGGTGCTTGTTAACCATCAGAGCTGGGATAGTAGGGGAACACTCTGCTATCTCCACACAGTCTCCAACCCCATAGAGTGAGCTCTCAGGTTCCAACTCAGGGTCCACCTAGAATGTTAACAAGTCCAACCAGTAGTGATGCCACACAACTCCAGAATGCCCAGTGTTCAAACCAAGATCCAGGCTTCTCTGGTGCAAGTTGATACCCTACACAACACCATCACCGCAGGGAAATTAACCCACAGAAACATAAACAGAATTCAAACTGAATGAAGACACAGAGAAATATATGCAAAATGATGGATCAAATAAAATCTGAATAAAACAGACATGTTCAAACTAACTTAGAATGAATTTAGGACAATAGTGATAAACATGCAGAAATAAAGAAAACAACAGATGAAGAGAAAGCAAGAAAAAGAGAAGAAATGAAGCAAGACATCAAAAAATGAAAAACACAATAGTTGAACTAAAGAGCTCAACATAGGGACTTAAGAGTAGGATGGATGAAGCCTCCTGTAGAATGAGTGAACTAGAAGATAGGACAGAGGAATGCACACAAGCAAACCAGCAAAGAAAAAAAAAGTGAAAGGAAATGAAGAAAACAGTCAAGACCTATGGGATAACATCAAAAGGAACAACATTTGCATCATAGAGGTCCCAGAAGGAGAGGACAGAGAAAAAGGGGGCAGAAACTGTGTTTAAAGAAATAATAGTTTGAGAACATCCCTAACCTGAGGAACTAAGCAAGCCTCCAGACTCAGGAAGCTTAAAGAGCTCAAAAAAAAAAAAAAAAAAAATCCAAACACACCTACATCTACACACATTGTCATCAAAATGGCAAACAAATAAAATAATCTTAAAAGCAGCTAGAGAAAAACAAGTCATATACAAAGAAGTCCCCACAAGATTATCAGCAGATAACTCAACTGAAACTCGACAAACCAGAAGGGAATGGCATTGTATATTCAAAGTGCTGAATGCAAAGGATTTTCAACATGGAATATTATATCCTGTGACTTTATATTCAGAACTGAAGGAATGATTACAAACTTTATGGATAAGCAAAAATTAAAGGAATTCATCACCACAAAACCAGCTCTACAAAAAATACTAAAGGATGATTTATAAAGTGTAAAGAAATGCCACTTAAAAATAGCAAGATAGCACATATAAAAAGTGAGGAGGAGGTGGAGGAAAAGAGAAAACTGTGGATGGTTAGAATGAGTATAAGATTAATCTGCTTACAAATTAAAATAGGATTTAAATTTAGAATTCTTAATACTAACCTCGGGATAGCCTCAAAATACATTGCTGGGAAAAAACAAATAAGGAAACAAAAAGGAAAAGCAATCAAAACATAACTGCACTCAACCTGCCTAAGAGGAGAAAGAGAAGAATAAAGGCACTCTCTGTAACAACCAGAAGATAAATTATAAAATGTCAATAAACATCATACATACCAATAATCATCCTAAAGGCTCATAGATTGAACTCACTAGTCAAATGACGCAGAGTGCTAGAATAAATTAAAAAGTATATCCCAACCTTCTCCATTCAGGAAACTCATCTTTCAAAAATAAACATAGGCTCAAAAATCAATGGTTGGAGGACAATCCTACAGTCGAATTGCAACCCCAAAAAAAGCAGGAACAGCCATATTTATATTGGATATAACAGACTTCCAACTAAACGGTATAATAAAAGACAGAGATGGATGTTATGTAATGATTAAGTGGTCAATTTAACAAGAAGACATCATGCTTTTTAGTATATATGTATCAAATGAAGGAGTATCAAAATTATCTAAGCAATTATTAGAACTGATGTGAAACATGGACAACAACACAGTAGTGGGAGACTTCAATACCCCACTTACAACAATGGACTGATCAATCATGTAGAATAGTAACAGAGAAACATCAGCTTTAAATGACCATTTGGAAAAGTTAGGTCTAGTAGATATATACTGAACACTTTATCTAATGGCTAATGATTTCTTCTCAATTACTAATGAAACATTTTCAATAATAGATCATATGTTGAGACACAAAACCTGTCTGAACAAATTTACAAGGAATGAAATAATACCAAGCATCTTCTCTGACTACAATGGCTTAAAACTAGAAATTAACCACAAAAAGAAAGCTGAAAGACCCCGAATTAATCGGAGACTAAACAATATACTTCTGAATGAAGATCAATTAAACCAAAAGTTTGTTTTTTGACAATATATACAAGAAAAGACTACTATAAAAGCTCAATACCAATAAAGTGGTCAAACTAGAGGACATGGGCAAATTTTTATTTATTTTTCATTTATTGTAGTAACTTATTCTACACATTAAGCTAAACTCATATGTATAGATTCCACATTACTTAGATATATATCAACACACCATAGCCTCCACCAAATCACCAAGTGTTCTTCACCATTTGGACAGATTTTTAGAAAAATGTAGTCTGTCAAGACTGAACATGAAAGAACTGGAAAACCTGAACAGAACAATCATAAGCAAAGCAATTATGGAGGTACTCAAAAGTCTCCCTAAAAATAAAAACCTGCTATCAGATGACTTTTCTAATGAATTTCACCAAACCTTCAGAGAAGAATTAATACCTATTATTTGCAAATTCTTCCAAGGTATTGAAGAACAGGAAATTCTTCCAAACACTTTCTATGAGGCTAACATCACACTGATATCAAAAGCCAATAGAGAGATGACCAAGAAAGAAAATTACAGACCAATATCTAATGAACGTAGATGTAAAATTTCTCAACAAAATATTAGTAAACTAAATTCAACAATGCATCAAAAGGATCATTCTTCATGATCAAGTGGTATTTATCTCAGGGATGCAAGGATGGTTCAACATACATAATATTAACAAGAGCAAGGAGAAAAATCACATGATAGTGTCAATAGATGCAGAGGCAGAGAAAGCTTTTTAGAAGATCCAACACCCATTTATAATAAAATTTCTGCATAAAAAGGGAGTAGAAAGTACATACCGCAACATAATGACCATAAATAAATAACAGAAAATAAACCCATAGCCAACATTATAGTCAATGGTGAAAATTTGAAGGCATGTCCTCTAAGGTCAGGAACAAGGCAAGGCTGTCCACTCTCACCACTGCTAGTTAATATTGTACTGGAGGTCTTAGCCAGAGTAATTAGACAAAAAAGAAATCAAAGGATTCCTCATTGGAAAGAAGGAAGTAAAACTATCATTATTTGCAGATGACAGGATTATATGTATTGAAAACAGTAAAACTGTCCCCAAAACTACTATAATGAATCAGCAAATAAAGTAAACTGGCAGGCTACAAAGTCAATGCACAGAAATTTATTGCATTTTTGTAGGCAAACAATATGTGAGAACAAAATTAAAACAAGAAAACCATGTCGTTAAAAAGAGATTAAAAAAATCAAATATCTTGGAATATAATTAACAAAGGAGGTGAAAGAACTGCACAATGACAACTACAAGTCTGTTTTAAAAGAAATAGAGGAGGACTCGAGATGGAAAGACATTCCCTACTCACGGTTGGGAAGAATCAGCATCATTAAAATGGTCATCTTACCTAAGCAATATACAGATTTAATGTGATCCTCATTAAAATCACATGGGAGTAGTTCCAGGAAATAAAACAGGAATCTTAAAATTCATATGGGACAACAAAAGACCCTGAGTAGCCAAAGCAGTTATGAGAAAAAGAATGAATCTGGAGGGATAACACTCCAAGACATAAAGCTATACTACAAAGTGATGGCGATCAAAACGCTATGGTGCTGGAATAATAACAGAGGCACAGATCAGTGGAATAGAACTGAATCATCAGGAAATGACCCACTAATGTACAGTCAGTTAATCTATGACAAAGAAGTCAACAGCATACAATGGAGAAAGGAAAACCTCTTCAACAAATGGTATTGGGAAATCTGAGCAGTCACATGCAAAAGAATGAAGCTGAACCACTCTCTAGCACCATTCACAAAAATTAACTCAAAACTGTCTAGCAGCATAGACATAAGACTGGAAACCATAAAACTCTTGGAAGACAACATAGGAAAGACTTTCCTTGACATCAGCATTTGAAAGATCTTTGGGTACTCAACACCAGTACCAAGCGAAACAAAAAGAAAAATAAATAACTGGGACTATGTCAAACTAAAAATCTTCTTTGCAGTGAAAGAAAACATCACCCAAACAAAAAGACAACCTACTAACTGGGAGAAGATATTTGTATTCCATATTTCTGACAAGGGCTTAATATCCAATATATAAAGTACCCACAAAACACACTAACAGAAAAACAGGAAATTCAGTCAAAAATAGGAAGAGGAATTGGAGAGACATTTTTTTTCAGAAGAGGATATACGGATGACTTCGAGGCACATGAAAAAATGTTCCTACTTGCTGGCTATTGGAAATGCAAACCAAAACAACGAGATATCACTTAATACCTGAGAGATTGGCTGCTATCCAAAAGTCTGGAAACAGTAAATGTTGGTGAGGATGTGGAGAAAAGGGAACATTCTTAGGCTGTTGGTGGGAGTGCAAAAGGGTGCAACCCCTGTGGAGGGTGGAGGGTGGAGATTCTCCAAAAAGTTGAATATGGAAATCCCATATGATTCTACCATCCCACTTCTGGGTATCTACCCAAAACATACAAAAACACTAATTCACAGAATCTTATATACCCTCATGTTTATTGCAGCCCTATTCACAATAACTAAGAACTGAAGACTACCTAAGTGCCCAAGGTAAGATGAATAGATGAATAGATAAAGAATATGTGATATATATGCATATATATATATATATAAATACACACACAGTGGAACACAGCACAACCCTTAGAAGAGATGAAATCCTGTTATTTGAATCAATATAAATGTAATTAGAGGTGATTACGCTAAATGAAATAAACTGAAAGATGAAAGATACTAAATGAAGTCACTCATAGGTAGAATGTGACTGAACAAAACCAATTCTTGGACACTTGCAACAGAAATGAGGTTACCAGTAGGGAATGCGGGGTGGGGGCCAAATGGTGGTAGAGCCCATTGTGAAAAACACTTGGAATTTGGTGGAGGGCATGATGTGTTGACATTATGCCTAAGGAATGGGGAAACCATACATAGGAGATTATTTTAATGTGCAGAGTAATTACTACACACACACACATACACACACACACACACACACACACACACACATATATATATATATAAAATAAAAAACTGAAAAAAACCCCAAAAAACCTCAGCACACCGTTATGACTCAGACAGCTGAAGCAGCTAAAGTGCAGAACATGTTAAGCCAAGGACCTGGGTTTATGACCCAGGGCTGGTGGGGTGGAGACAAAACAAAACAAACAAGCGAAAACAGAACATAATATAATAAAGGCCATCCATGATAAACTCACAGCTAACATCATACTCAATGCTGAATAGCTGAGAGCTTTTTCTCTAAGATCAAGACGATGTCTAATCTCACCTCTATTATTCAGTATAATATAGGCAGTCCTAACCAGAGCAATTAGGCAAGAAGAAATAAAAGGAATACAAATTGGAAAAGAAGATGTAAAATTATTATTATTTGTAGATTATGTAACAATGTGCTAAAATCCTTCACCAAACCTTTTAGTATAAATGTGTACAGTAATATGGCAGGTTACAAAATTTATATATTCAAATCCACTGTGTGTGTGTGTGTGTGTGTGTGTGTGTGTGTGTTTAAAGGAAAGGTGTGGGCAGGAATTAAGGCAAGCAGAGGCAGGCAAGAAGAGAGGAAGAAGCACTTCATTCATTTTCACTTCCTTTGTTCATCTCAGTTGTCCCACCAGCCCCAGGACATGAACTGGGTCCTTGGGATGTATGTGGTATGCCCTCTCGGTCTGAGATGACTGACCAAATTGCTGCTCCACCAGGGTGTACCAAAATAACAGTATGGAACTGAATTAAAATAAGACACACGGATAATTGGAATAGAATTGAAACTGCAGAAATAAACTCATATATATGTGGTCAGTTAATTCACGACATAGATGCCAAGAACACACAATGGAGAAAGGAAAGTCTTTTTAAAAAGTGTGGCATGCCTTGATGGAGTAATACTTAAGCATAGTCCCACATACATCCCAAGGACCAGGGTTCCCATTCCGAGGCTGGCGAGAACAATCAAGATGAACAACTAAATAAAAGATAAATGTGTATTCCTCTTCTCTCATACTACCTGCCTGCCTACTCACTTTCATTCCTATCTACTTTTTCCTTAAAAAAAAAAAAAAAAAAAAAGCAGTGCTAAGAAAACTTGACAGCTAAATACAAAAGAAGGAAACTAGATCACTCTCTAATGCCATACCAAAAATTAACTAAAAATGGATTAGATAATTAGATGGAAGACTGGAAACCATAAGATATATAGAAAACATAGGAAATATGTTCCATAACATCAATCTTAGACATGGCTTTGGGGACTTGACTCCTTTGGGAATGGAAACAAAACCGAAACCAAACAAATGTTACTACATCAAATTAAAAGCCTCTGCATAGCAAAAGAAACTACCATCAGAACAAAGCAACGACCAACTAAATGGGAGAAGATCTGTGTATATCATAAATTCGACAAGTTATATACATAACTCATACAACTAAAAAATGAATAACAAACAACCCAATCAAAAAATGGTTAGAAGATCTAAGTAGACACTTCTCCATAGAACACATACAGATAGTTAACAGGCACATGAAAAATACTCATCACTTATTATTAGGGAAATGCAAATCGAATCTGCAATGAGATATTACCTTCCATCTCAGAGAATGGCCTACATCAAAAAGAGTAAAAGATTAGAATTTGGAGAAGAGGGTATGGAGAAAAAGGAAGCCTGAAGGTGGAATGTAAAGTGCATCCATTTGAAAAACAATATGGAGTTTCTTCAAATAACTGAAAATGGAACTACTGTTATGTTCCAACAATTTCACTTCTAGGTATCTATAAGGAATAGGAAAACACTAATCAAAAGAGTTATATGCCCTCCCATGTTTATTGCAGCATTATTTACAATAGCCAAGAAACAGAAACGATCTAAGTGCCTATTGATGGATGACTGGATAAAGAAGACATCGTGTATATACCCAATGGAATACTACACAGCTATTAAAAAAAGATGAAATCTTGCCATTTGGGACAACATAGATGGAATTCAAGGGCATTGTGCTAAGTGATAATGAGTCATAAGGAGAAAAACATATTGGATGTCCCAGTCATAGGTGGAATATAAAGGAAAAAGGCAAAGGAAGAGACAAAACAAAACAAAAAACTAACCCTTGGACACTGACAACAGAACTGTGGTTACCAGAGGGAAAGGAATTGGCAGTGGGGGTATAGATTAGCGGGAACCCAAAGGATTAGTGGTTGAATACTATTAGAAATTTGGTGGTGGATGTGGTATGTTATCAGATATTTGATGAGCGTGAACCTGTACATTTAAAATCTGTTTTGTGTTATAAATTACTGTTGCGTCAATTAAAACAAATCAAAAAAGAAAAAGAAATGATGAATGCCCCTGTCCCCTGCTTGCCCAAAGAATGTGACATCATCTGGAGATAGGACCTTTAAAGAGGCAATTAAGTTAAAATGAGACCAGTGGGGTGGACCTAATCCAATGTGACTAATACCTTATAAGAAAAGACTAGGACGCACAGGCGTAGCAAGGACACATCAACATAGAGGAAAGGTCACATGAGGACACAAATTGAAGGCAGCCTCTGCAAGCCAACAAGAGACTTCAGTGAAACCAATTCTACCTATCCCTTGATCTTGGACTTCCAGGCTCCAGAGATGTGAGAAAATTATTTCCTGTAAGCCACCCCATTTGTGGTATTTGGTTATGGCAGTTCTAGCAAAAACTGAAGGAATTTTCCCAAGACAGCATAAAAATCTCCAGGACTGTGATCTAATTTAACCCCGGAGTCGTCCATACACATACACATGCATGTGTACATATAATAGGGAACTGAAACTTTAACAGGGTTTTTTCTAGATACAGCATAGAGGCCAATAATGGGAAAATGTATGCAATTTACTTGCTACTCATGGTGCTCACAAGAAGCCTCATATTAGAAGCAGAAAGAGTCATGCCTCAGATATTCTAACTCTGATCTCGTGGGGCAGAGACACTTTTATGTGGGTGTCTGTGTGTGACAGCACAAGCAAGCATTATGGAGGAGCAGCCCATGGCAATGGAGAAGAAGTTAAGCTCAAGCTCTCTGTTCCCTCTGCTTCAACCTGTAGGTGCCTTTGCTGGTAACACAACCTAATGCTTAAGGGGAGCAAATGCCTGCTTGTTTCTGTGCTGCCTAAGGGTTTCCATCAGGGCTATTTTGGAATGACTTTGCACAAAGAATAAATAACTCCTGCTTAACTGCAAGCTGCTTTGGAGGAACTCCCTAAATCTTTAATGCTCTTCTAACACATAACTTCCACCAGGTTTTCTCTCTCTCTGAGTTTGGTCAGTTCTCCACTCCTCATCCTTTTCCTGGGCTTCCTGCCCAGTGTCGGGTCACCAGTCCAGCCAGCCTTAGTGTTTTCAGACTTGCTTCATGGGACTGAGTCATTTCCCTTTAGGATGGGTTAGTAATTTGTTTTTACTTCTGTAACTTTTCTCTGTAAAGTGCCTCCACTAACTTTATAATATAATTCCCAGTACTTCATATCGACACAGTGTCTACCTACAGCGTTTTCCACTCCCAGGCGAGGGAGAGGGAAGTATGTGTGTTGGATGGGGTACCTCAGACCTGAAAGTCTTCCCAATCCGGGTAACTGGGTATGCCTTTCACAAGTACAGAGGAGAAGGACAAAGGGTAATGCAGGGGTGTGGGGAGTAGGAAGACGAAGAGCAGCCTCAGAGACATCTTGAACAGTTTTGAGAATCTTGGGCTAGAGACAAAGTCTTGGAAATTCTCAAGTAGAAGGTCCACTGTTGGGAGACCTGCTTGATGGAGGTATTCCTCAATTTCTCATCAAGTTTCTATCTTATCCCCTAAATATCTTACCCCTCCAAATGCAGCTACTGGCTGGCACCCAAGCTTCTTGTTCAGGCATTCTTTACTAATACAAATGAGGTTGTGCACCCCACAAGAACACTTTCACACACCCACGTTCTGCTAGGAACATCAATGAGAAGCTGGAGCAAAGTGGACTTCTTATCGACTGCAACTTCCCTTTTGTAGGTTTACAGTGAGAGCTCTATGTTGATATATTAGGTATCAGCCTCTCTGTGGAAGGATTTGCTAAAGCAGAGACAGGAACAATCTACAACCCAACCCACTGAAAAATGCCACTTCCTAGGTCCCGACTGACTTTCTGCCGCCACTTGCACTCATCTTTGATCCTCCCCCACTCCAAATACATCTACTGGCAGGCATCCAAGGTACTTGTTCAGACCTCCTTTGCTAATGCATATGAGGTTATGCACCTCACATGACCACTTTTACAAACCCATGTTCTGCTAGGAACATCAATGAGAAGCTGGAGCAATCTTGTCTTCAGATGCCAGGTGGTTAGGCCTCCCTCCTGGGGCTTGGCAAGGAATCATGTGGAATGGGTGGCAATGAGCTTGCTTTGGATAGCTTCTTCCAAGAAAAGTCAGAAGGATGCGATCATTTAAGATCTCTTGTATCAAATAGGGAGTTGGTTTTCATAAATGAGTCAGTTCTCATAAAGCTGACACCTCTAAATCTAGCCCTTATCTGTATCATTCTAGAACTTCCCACTACCCCTAAATCCTTGAATATGCAGGCTTGGGCTTGGATTAGGACTAAATTAACAAACTGAACACTGGAAAATCCTGTCCCATGACCAGTTGTTCCACTTATTTCAGGGCAGTTTTCTGCTAACAGCTTGTCCTGATCACCATAACATTTCCACAGGGCCACTAAATTGCCAATCCAGTTCATCCAAAGCTGATTGACTCTTCAACAGAACTTGTTTACTCTGACATGTATGATATGCAGACAGAATCTGAAGAGGGGAAATGTCTTCATGTAATAAAACATAAAAATTATTCTCTGTAATGTAGTTTACATCAACAAGATGTACAAGGACATGAAAATATTTATTCATAAAATCAAAGATATTTCAACATCTAGGAACATACAGATCTCCTCAGTATTTGATTCAAGATTTGATCGAGATTCAGAGGACGCTGATGTTGCACCATAGTAGATTGATTGGGTACCATGGACACAGATTTGCTGTGGGGCAAATCTCTGTTCAGTTTGAACTTAAAAAAGAGTGAGGGAGCTGGGAAGATGAAAGTAGGCATGGGGAGGATTTAGAGATTATCTTGCCTTGTAAGTATTAAATGTTTCTTTTGTAGCATTGTCCCTAGAGCTTATATTTGTAACACAACAATAGCTTTCAAAAGTTTTAACAAGTCCACAGAATACAGGATTCGAGGATGTTTCTCTGCATCTATTGATATGATCATATGGTTTTTCCCTTTGCTCTTTTGATATAGTGTATGACATTAATAGATTTATATACATTGAGCCATCCTTGCATCCCTGGGATAAATCCCAGTTGATCATTATGAATGATCTTTTTAATGCATTGTTGGATTCAGTTTGCTAATGTTTTGAGAAAATTTGCATCTATGTTCATTAGAGATATTGGTCTGTAATTTTCTTTCTTGGCGATGTTTCTATCAGCTTTTGTTATTCATGTAATGTTAGCTTCATAAAAAGTATTTGAGAGAGTTCAATATTTTGGAAGAACTTGAGAAGAATAGGTGTTAATTATTCTCTGAAGATTTTGTGAAACTCATTAGAAAAATCATGTAATCTTGGGATTTTATTTTGGGGGAGATCGATTACTTCTTCAATATCTGTGTTTGTGATTGTTCTGTTCAGGTTTTCCAGCACTTCCAGGTTCACTACTGTTAGACTGTGTTTTGCTAAAAATCTGTCCATGTCTAGGTGTATTTCTGTTTGGGTTTCTTTTATTAGGAACTCTGAGTTTACTGCATCTGGAGGCTTGCTTCATTCTTCAGGTTGAGAAAGTTCTCATGTATTATTTCTTCAAATACAGTTTCTGCCCCCTTTTCATTATCTTCTCTTTCAGGGACCCCTATCATACAGATGTTGTTCCTTTTGATGTTATCCCAAAGGTTTTGAATGCTATCTTCATTTCTTTGCATTTTTAAAAATCTCTTTGCTTGCTTGCTTGATTGAGTTCTTCTGTCCTATCTTCCAGATTGCTGATTCTATTGGAAGCTTCATTCATCTTATTATTGAGTCTCTCTATTGAATTCTTTAGTTCAGCCATCGTATTCGTCACTTCTTTGATACCTTGCTTCATTTTTTTCTCTTGATTTTCCCTTCTCCTTCTTCTATTGCTTCCTGGATTCCCATGAATATGTTAATCATTGTTGCTCTAAATCCATCTTCAAGTGGTTTACATACATCTGCTATATTCAGATTTTTCCCTGGGTTTTTGATTGGGTCCATCATTTCATGAATATTTCTCTGTACCTTTGCTCTGTTCAGCATTCTGTTGGGTTTGATTTCCCTGCAGTGATGGCATTGCATCAGGTGATTGCCTTGCTGCTGTCCCAGAATTGGCAATCGGGCTGCAGTTCTGTCTCTACCTGCAGGGTGGTTCTAGCAGTAGTTTTGAGGTGTATTCCCTTCAGGGAGACTACCTTCTTCCTTTAGTCCTAGGGGTGGGATATCCAGTAGGCTGGCTATCTAGAGGGTGGATCCTGAGACCTTGGCTTGAAATAGTGGTGGGAGGGGTCAGGGATGGGGAATTCCCTAGTTGTCTTCTGGTTATCACTCAGTGTAATTTCACCATGTGAGCCCAACTCAGTCCCTGGGGTGGTGGTTCTCTTTCCACCCTACACCAAGGCTTCCCTGCTTCCACATCCTAGGCCCACTGGGCATGCTCCTTACTTCCTCTGCACCAGGTCTTCAGCTTTTGTCCTCCCTCAGTTCCACTCCACCACCCCAACTCTTATGCCAAGTCCCACATCTGTGTTTTAGCTGCATAAGGGATGTTTTCTCCTGCCCTTCGTCTTCAGGAAAGCTGCTCCATCTCCGGAGACTTAGTGCCTGCCATTCCTTGGTTTTGTCTCTGGAAAATAGTTGAGTTTCTCATTGCTCTGTGGGGGAATCTGAATTTCCTTCTTACCAGGTCGCTGTCTTCCTTTTCTCCCAAGGTATGTTCTTTAAAAAAAAAATGTTGTTGAAGGAGTACTGCATTATAATATTATATAGTTTCAAAGTGTGCATCATTGTAAATCAACAAATCAACATCTATATATTACACTAAGTTTACTACCAACAATCCAATTCTATCCTTCTCCATATAAATGACTCCTTTTATCTGATTTTCTCTCACTCCCTTTCTCTTACAGTAACTATTAATTTAGTCCAAGAAACTAAAAGTCAATTTTTGTTTAATTTTGTTCATTTAGTGATTTTTGTTTTCTCTAAATACCATACATGAGTGAATTCATGTGATGTTTGGTTCTCTCCTTCTGACTTATTTTTCTAAGCACAGTGCCCTCTAGCTCCATTCATATTGCTGTAAATGGCAAAATTTCATTTTTTAAGTAACCAAATAGTATTCCATTGTGTGTATATACCATATCTTATTGATAGTCACTTAGGTTGTCTCAGCTTTACAACACTACCAACTGGTTGATGGCATCGGGATAAGACATTTAAAAGAGAGCCTGGACTGTCCAGCAGTGTCTCTATTCGCAGAGGCCATCCCTCCTCATTAATTCTCATGCTGAATTTTTTGATTGAAAAAATGCAAATCCTTTATTTAATGCCATGCCCGCTTCATCTATTTGCTCCCCATGCTCCCTGTCCTAATATTTCTATAGCCTTGAGTCCTATTGTTCTCCAAAGAAATGCCCATCTGTTTTCCCAGATATATGTGTTTATTTTGATCCATTATTTAGGGTTTATTTCTGTGTCTCTTCATTTAGTTTGGTACTCTGTGTTTATTTTTATAGGTTAAGCTAAGGGCTTTTCAGCCCAAGGTGCTGGATGTGGGAGTAAGCTCTTCAGCCCTGGAAAGTTTCTCTTTATCACTGGAGTCCCTCCCAACCCTAGGGTGACAGTACCTGGGAAGTGTTTGTGCCAACATTCTATCTCATCTTTTCCTATGCTTTCTGATATCTTCTCTCTCTTTTACTTGTGGAGACTCTGGCTTCCCCAATTCTCCATTAATTTTCAAAGTCTGCAGTTCTTAAATGGATGCTGTTTTGATGTGTTTGTGGGGAGGAGGTGAGCGTCAGATCTTACCAGTCTGCCATCCTCTAACCTCAAATTTAGTCACATTCTGAGGTACTGGGGATTAGGGCTTCCACATATAAATTTTGGGGGAATCCAATTTAATTCATAACAATTTTCTTAACTTCATTTTCACTCTTTGATGTTTGAAGGAGTTTAACTAATGGCTTCTAAGTTCCCTGCTATGTCTATGTCTATCAATCTTATCTGAGTGTGTATGCTTCTCTCTCTCTCTGTCTCTCTCTGTCTCTCTCTCTATCTCTGTCTCTCTCATATTTAGATGTTGGTGGCCATATTATTTTCTTCATATCTGAGGGAAACATTCTTCCCCTTCTAGGTAGGTGGCTGATGTTGCTATTGCTAAAGTTATTTGAGCTGTTCCTGTCTACCTTGTACTTCAGAAGATTAATTAATACAGGACATTATGGGAAGTCTGAGACCAGTCACTATGTATTCTGATTCCCCTTGTCAGATAAATTATTCCTAGTTAAGGCATTATACTCTGGGAGCCACAAGCATATCCTTAGTCTCATTAGACACTCACTTTTTAGGATGTGTATAACCATATGCAACCTTATCCCATAGCTTCTAACTGGCTTCCACATCTACTAACATTCCCATCCATAGTTTAGAATCAATGAATGTTACCTCCTTTGAGTTACCACCATTGACAGTAAGAAGAGTGGTGGACTGAACAGGAAAATCTGACAAACATTCATGTTAGCTAAAAGAAATTCTTGCTTTAAGTATCCTTTAAGGTTTTTATCTTCTCAGTTCCCAGAAGAGGAAGCATCCACAAAGCTAATGTCAGAAACTTATGCATATACTGTTCTTGGTCACTTAAATTGCTCCCAATAGCCATCCTGATACAGCTGTACGCTGAGAGAAATTTTTCATATATTCAGTTCCTATATTTTTCATATATTCTAAGGCAGATGCCTTAGAATTAAGTTTAACATAAGTGAAGGAGAAATAGAAAACAACTAGTTTTAGATACGGGCTGTGAGAAATGGTAGGATATGTTCTTGGGAAACCCCCTACATTCTACAGATTGTTTCATTCCATTAGAAGACTTTTTATTGAATAAAGACATTTTCCCCATGAGCCAAAATCCAAAAGCAACATAAATTACAAAAGCACATTTAATTTCTAGCTCTCTTTGATCAGAAAAAAACAATACCTGCAGTTTCTGTAATTCTGGTGACTCTGGCAACAATTCTAAAGAGCTAAATTTGGAAAAGAAGTAAGAAATTAGAAGTACAAGTAAGAAGAAAGAAATAAACACCTGGTGTTTGTAGGCTATAAACTACACATAGTATGCCATATTCCTGTGGGAACTAAAAGGAGCTATAATGTGTTACCTATATTATTCAACTGGAACTTATTTAGAAATCAGATCAAGTCACTTGTCTCCATAAATTAACACCTACCTTCACTCCTGCGCAAGAATCCATTGTGTTCATTTGATAATTTAATTCTTTTACTTTTCAAGTTAAAATATGTTCATTATCACTATCATTTTGCACTTATCTTACAAAGATTTATTATTTTATATATCCCATTCCTTATAAATAGAAAAAATTCAATGAGTAAAAAAAGAAATTTTTAGTCTCTTTTTCTAACCTGTATTTCAATGCTCAAAGCACTCCTGGTGAGTCACAGATCCAGAAGCAGAAGTATTTTATAATTTTGGGAAACTTAATGGAGAGTTCAAATTGTTGTCCTGTCCTTATCCATTCTTCTTTTGTATAGTTTCTCCTCTTCTCTTCCCTTTGTTTTCCTTATCTTCCATTCTCTTGCTTTCATTTCTTATTTCTTTCTTTGTTTTTGTTTTTTTTTTGCTAAGTGTGCAGTCTTTCCATTGAGATAATACCCAGATCTATCACTTTTGTGATCTGATTAGAATACTTCAGATGAAGTTGTTTGAAGATTTGTGGCAACACATACACATTTCAGTATAGCAAATGTAGACTAAAGATAACTCTTGCTCTTAATCTACATCCCCAGGGCAAAGGAAAACTGGGTCATTATTGGTGCAGATTAATGAAGTAGCAATTCTGCCCTGAACCATGACATAATAAATGACACTGGACTAGACTTCCCACTATAAATAATTTAAAAACCTGGGTGAAGTATGTCAAGATATTGAATTCAGGCAGCAAAGGAATGTGATCCTAGATACAGAGAAACACAGAGAGAATTACATAAATGTATGAATTTTTACATGGAAGTACTTTTGTATTTCATCTGGGAAACCCAGGCAGAGCATGGGAGGTTACGCTGAGTTCAGAAGACAGATAGTAGAGTTTGGGAACACCATCATAACTGGAGGGTAAAGGTCTAGATACTAGAAGAGAAGATGTTATATAGAACTCCACAAATGTGCATACATGTTCCCTTGAGTCTTTGATTGAATACTGAACTGCTCATGCAAAGGGCAAAATTCCATAGTACAGGAAATGAATTACTTAAAAAAAATTTAAGCTGAACAATCGTTGGGTCTCACATAAGGTTGGGAGACATTTAAGTTCTGGCAAGTCAGAGTGGAAATACCTTGATAGAGACCTTGGAAACTTAGTAAAGACTCTGAAATGAAATACCATAGTTGTATGGCCAACTAGATCCGCCCTCACAAAGTTGAAAAAATCTCAGAAGAACAAGCAGATAAATAACTTTACTGCCTGTCAAATCACAATTCAACACATTTTGAAGGAAGGTAAAACCCAAACATTCAATGATGTAAAACACACAATGCCCAGCATTCACTAGAAATAACTAGACATGTGAAGGAGAGAAATGTGATCTATAATGAGGAATAAAGTCAGTAAATAATAGATACAGATAATGGGATTAGGAAAGACTTCTAGACAAGTTAAGAATCTTAAGAATTTAAGAGAAAGCAAATACAATGAGGAAATGATTATATTCATATTAGAAAAAAATATTCTTCAGGATAAGGAATATTACTTGGTAGTAAGAAGGATATTTCATAATCATAAAAGAGTCACTTCATCAAGAATACCTCAATACATTAATATATATGAACCTGGTAGAAAAGTTTAAAATTGCAACCAGTGAGTCAGTAAATAACAGCATATATAGCTTGTTTTAAGTTAAAAAAAAAAAGGAAAATATTGTACAATCACTTGTAGGGTCATCTTTATTGTAATACTTTATTCAGTAAGTGTACAATCCTAGGATATTGAGGTGACAAGAAAAAGATTGAAGTGATTTGCTTTGATCTCAAGGAACTTACAATAGGCTTGAATACAGAACATACACACACACACACGCACACACGCACACACACACACACAAACACACACAGAGATGAAAAGATATGCCCATGGTGTATTTTTTCCTTAAACTTATGCCTTTCAATTTTTGAATTAAGTAAATCATTAAGCTCTGTTGGATGTTTTCCATCTTGAAGTATTAGTGAATGACCTTGAAAATATTATAGTAGTTGCTTTAATCATCTCTACTATGTGGTGCAGCTAGAATCTACAGAATTGGGAACCTAACAGAGGATCATGGTTAATACTACATGAGATGAGAACTCTCCTTGGGGTCCCGTCAGGCCTTCATGAACTACGGTAGGCACCTACTGTGCTTTCTATACATGAAAGAAGCAGTGAGCCACCAAAGCACTCACACTAGAAGAATACTTTTTTAAAAAGAAAAAAAGGATTAGTTCTTAGGGTGATTCACACTCATTATGGTAGATTAAACCAGTAAAACCCCACTTAAGATGAGAAAAGAGCCACTCCCTGGGAAAAATCATTTAATATTGACTTTATATACACAGTTTAATCTTTCAAAATGCGTTCATATTTCCCAAGGAAACTGCCTGAAGGTAGTGTTAGGATTAGAATGGATTGCTCCTAAAAGAGCCTTTCCATAAATTCAAACTAAGCTAACAGGAGGGGCTCTTAGCTGTCATATAATAAATGATTGCATTTGTTTATACCACTTCTTTCCAAGAAAGATTGAAGTAGCTTATTAACATCCTTCTGGTAGATCCTAGCTGGTTCCAGAAAAGAAAAGTAGTTGTCCAAAAGATATGTCTCTTGTGGTCTTGCCTAAGAATGAGGGATTTTCTATGAAACTTTTCCCACCTATTTCCCAATTGGCTGCCATTTCCATGTAACACAGAGGTACTGTAAACTTTGGAGTCAAAGAAATTGGAATAGAATATTAGCTTTGTAACATGTAATTCAGGAGGTCTTAATCAGTCATGAAAAATTATGGAGATTTATTGTCCTTATCTATAACACATGTCATTCACAGTGCACCCATGCATGCCATGCACATACAAGTGTGAGTGCATACACACACACATGCACACACACACACACACACACACACACACACACACACACTGCGAACATTAGTTTTATCAATGCTATCTTTATATCTCCATTACAAGCCTTATTTGCTGTTGAATGACCATGACTTAGATATCTGGGGATCTGGAAAGTTGGTCATTGTTCTTACTTTTAGGAATGTAGCTGTCTGCCTCCTCCTCCACGTGGAGAAGGGCGGTGTCTTTTTCATCTATATCCTTAGTCCTGGTTTGTTATCTGGCATGGGGTAGATACTCAATATGTTATTGTTGGATGAAGCTCTCCTTCCTTTTTAGAACTATTCAGCAGGCTCTCCATTATCTTCTTTAGAGAAGAAAACAAAACTAAACATCTTCAGGTTTCTCTTGTAGCTTCTTTACAGACTGGGTTCTCTATTAGCTGAAATCATAGCACTTTTGTGAGAGCACAGGCTGAGGAGCTTTGATGTTAGGCCCATTGTTTGAGTTCCAGCTCCTCTGGGTGCCATCAAATGAGGAAATATATTCACAGTGGTCAAGCCAGACCTGGCTTGTGGTAGGGACACAGTCCATCTTTGTCTATGCCCTTACCTCTTCCAGCATAGATAGTACCCTTAAAGTGATCCTTTTGGCTGTTAACACTGCCTGGTCCAACTTTGCTATATCACCTAGTCACTCTCTGTTAAACTCTTGTCCATTTTCCTCACAATTATCCCACTTTGTATTTTCTTTGCTTCATGTGGAAATTGAGCTTGTAATTGCAAATCTGGTTTCCATGGAAGTCCTCACTGAACAACTGCACAAGTAATGACTTGCAATATTCTTACCTACCTTCCTTTCATTTTTGTTCCTTAAGAGAAAACGTGAATTAAAGGCAATGTGAGGTGATCCCCTGACTCTCAAATTACTAATGTACAGGGTACAATATTAGCTAAGAGATGAATTAACTGTCATATGCTCTTTCAGACACTACTGTCTGGGATTTCTGAATATGTCCTTCATTTGTAACAAATAAGCTAATCATTTGTCCCAAATGGTTGTGAAGGAGGGTGAGCATTAAACAGTTGTGAATTTTAAAATAGATCAGATTCTTTCATTCCCCCTTCTAATATTTCATGGTAAAGAGCAGGCAAAGAAAACCAACACAGAAAGAATACATGACTGGTTCATTCATTTAATACTGAATTCACATAACAATCTCACAAAAAGTGTGCATCTTCTGCTTCTCTCTCTCTCTCCATCTTTTCTCCTTCCCTCTCTTCAACCTCCCTATATCCTTTCTCTTTATGACTCCTCCCTCACCCTTCCTTCTTTTTATTGCTTCAAATATAAAAAAAAAATGAGGAAGATATGAAAAATAATAAATCTGAAGTTGTCCTTTGGACAAGTTGTTGGAGCTTGGTAAAATGAGAAGGTGTTTATGACACTCCATTTGCTCCTTTTCTCTAATCAAAATCTTTACCTTTATATAAATTCTTGTTTCCAGGAGTGGTATTTCAAAACTCACATTAAAGTGAGGATGACAGATCTCAGAATTATTTTCCTATTATCTTTAAAAGTCAAAATTTCAAAGTATTTAATATTTAATGTTAGACAAGAGGTAGAGGTATTTTGAGGTAGGAGATCCTACTTAGGCCCTTGAAAACCACCTGGCAATTATCCAGAGAGGAAAATAATTAAGACAACAATATCTTTTTGGAACTCTACCTTGTTGGAAAAAGCCAATATAAAAATGAAACTTAATTTAAAAAATGTAAGTTAAAAATTTCCAAAAACAAAACATATGCAAGTTCCAGACTTGAGAACCTCCTCTCAACACACTTGGCATTGTCATTTGTGAAACGCTTGATTGTCAAGTACATCCAGATTCTGGCTAGCTAGCCACTAAACGTGGCTATCCCTTTCCATATGGCCAGTTGGAGCAACTCCAGGGATAAGAGCCCTCCATTTAGGGGTCCCACAGTTATTTCCTTGGAAACTGAGGGGGTCATGAATCTGTTTTATCAGAGAAAGAATTCAATACATGATGGCCCTGGGTAGTTAAGATTTGGACAAGATATTGTCGACCCCTCAAGAGTTCAATACAGAGAAGGTGGGACAAAATGGTTGATGTTGAGTCAGGATGGGTTTAAATACAAGAGACAGCCTCTGGTGTGGTGTGACTGCACTATTCATTGAGAAAAGACAGAAAACACTCTAGCTGTTAGGCCATGCCCCAATAGCCATGCTTTATCCAAGAAATGGTTGCTGTGAAAGGAGAAAAAAAAAAGCGAACTTTTTATAGCTATTTTTTACTGAATGTTTACTCAGTGTTTCCACTGTGTCAAACAGGTTTTATCTAATTTAGTTCTCTTAACAACCTGAGAGGGAGATGCTAGTATTTTTCTTATTTACAACTGAGGAAATAAGACAGAGTAAGGGTTAAATTTTCCATTATCTTGGAATAACATTTTCTATCCCTTCACTTTATGTTTATGTTTATCTTTATATCACTAAGTGAGACTTTTGTAAACAGGTTTTGATTTTTTACCCATCCAGCTACTACTCTTTGCCTTTTGATTTGAGTTCAGCCCATATATACCTAGGATGATTATTGATATATGGATTGATACTTCCATTTTGTCTTTTGTTTTCTGTGTTTCTATTTATGACTTTGTTTAATTTTTTTAAATTTAAATAGAATCCCTTTCAACATTTCTTGTAGGAGAGGTCTAAAGGTAATAAAATCTGTTAGCAGATGTTTTTCTGAGAAAGCCATATATGCAAGGAAGTTTTGCAGAATGTAATGTTCTTTGCTGGCAATTTTTATCTTTGAATAATTTGAATATATCATTAATTCTTAACTGGTTTATAGAGTTTCTGTGAGAAGTCTCATTATAAGCTGATGTGAACCTGCTTGTTCCTGCTATTCAACTTTAATATTCTTTTTATATTTTGGACTCTTGGTTGCTTCACTAATATACGTCTTGGTATAGGTTTCTTCTCATTTACATAATCAGGTGTTCTGTTAGGTTTATTCAATTCCTTCTTCAGGTTTGGGAAGTTTTCAGCTATTATTTCTTTGAATATCCTCTCTAGTTCTTTCTCTATCTTTTGACCTTTTGGCATACCCATAGTCCTTACATTGCTTTTCTTAACGGAGTTGGATAATTTCATTTCTTCATTTTTTAAAAAAGTTATCTTATTTCTCTTTTCTCCTACTAGATCATTATTAGGTTCCAATCTTCAAGGTCATTGGTTTGCTCCTCCATTATATTTACTCTATTACTATGGCTTTCTATTACACTCAATCTCCTTTATTGCGTTCTTCAAATTCTGAATCTAAGTTAATTTCTTATTAAAGCTTTAATTTCTGCCTTCTGATCATTAATATTATTTTGAGCTTATTAATTTGTATTCTGAATTTTCTTGTACCTCTTTGACTTGTATTTTCAAGTTCCCCTATATCTCCTTGAATTTTTCCTCAAGCTTTAGTGTATCTCCTTGAATCTCTTTACGGCAGTTATTTCGATTTTTTTTATCTATTAAAATATATAATTCTCCATATCTTTGATTTTGGCTTCTGGAGAAGTGTTGTTTCTCCTTGCTATCTCATAATACTTTGTGGTCTCTGGTAATCACATTTTATGCTTTCTCATTGAGAATCTGAATCAGAAATTAGAATCTTGTTGTTTATCTTTTGCCTTTCCAGCAGGTGGAAATGCATATAGAAGTTTTCATGTTAGTGGGAAAAAGCGGGTAGCTGCTATTATAGACATGCTCTGGGGGACTGGTTAGGGTATGTGCATCATTGTTAAGCCTCCTCTTTGAGGTTTTAGATCTGAGACTCAGCAGTTTATGGACTATTTGTGTACTTCATGACACAAGTATAGATTCCAGGGTGTGAGGCAGAGGAATGTGTTATCTAGCACTTTTTCTGTTTTCCTTCTTGCCATGGTCCTAGCTTGTATAGAGCATGGTGTACAGTCACACCATTTCTGCTCTCTCTTCCTCAGGGTCAGTGTATGGACTGGCAGCTCTGCTATCAGTTCCCCAGGTTGCCACCATCACAATGAAATCTTTTCACCCATGTTTCATCTAAACAATACATGGATCTCCGTGTCTCCTCTAATGCAGTCTGTGTTGGTCACTGAGGTATAGAGTTTGCTTCAGCTTCACCACTGTGCTACTGGATTATTTCAGTGGTGTCCCATTTCTGGCTAATTGTTGGTTGTTCCTCTAGGTAGTGGAACAAGAAATGTCCTCCATCATCATCTTGATTCAATCTGTTCATCTCCATTGTGAAGATAAAAAAACAAGATCGAAAAAGTTAATATGTGCTTAAGGTCAAGCATTGGTAAGGACTTGGAAAAAGAACAAAATCTAGTCCCTTTAAGCATAAAGTCTGTGTTATTTCCCTCCAAATACCTCTTTAACTACCAGCAACTGCTTTGATGAATATTTTTAGCTAATTTTATTTTAAAACAATCAAAAACACACCTGTGAAAGAAATGTGTATTTGTGGCAATTGCAGTGTTCATATGAGATAACTGGATACCTGGGAATAGTTCCATTGTACCACTACCCTGAAGTGTGGCTCCACTACTTCAGTGTATAATGAAGACATTAGGCAATGCCACTGAATGGTCGCACTGGGTAATATGGTTCACGAGCGTGCCCTATCATGGATATTTTTGTATTTAGTATCTCAAAGTGTATTGCATGGCCATGATCCAAGTCAGTTAGGAAAGCGAATGAGAATTAACAAGGAAGGGCTTTTGGTGTGGGATACCTGTGTGGCCTCTTTCACTCACTCCAGTGTATTCAAATGTACCTTTTTTGGGTTGTCCTTAGCTACCCTACTAAACCTTGGCATCCACTACTTCCTTTTCTGCTTTATTCTTCTCCTTAGCTATTAGTACTAATAATTCATTTTGCTGAAGCTATTTATCTTGATTATTGTCAGTCTTTTCCACTAGAATGTAATTTCAACAAACAGCAGGGATATTTATCTTTTTTAAAATTCTCTGTCATTTTCAGGGTACAAAACTGTACTGTTGACACAGTATCTGATTAGTTAAAATTTATTGAGTGAACATTATTTATCACACTATCAATAATATTTTTAAAGGTATCAGTCAAAAGACTTTGATAATAACATTAATAAGTAAGAGGATGGTTCTTTCCTGCCTGGACAGTGAGAATATTTGATTTATTCAGCTAATATCCCACCTAGATTTCTTTCAACTGATATTCCATTCAGGCTGCTATAATCAAAAGTTAGGATCTAGGTGACTAATGAACAACAAAAATTTATTTCTCATAATTCTGGATATTGGAAGTTCAAGATCAAGGTGCTGGCAGATTCCGTGACTAGTTAGGCTCATAGAAGTTATCTTTTGTTGTAAACTTGCTTGGTGGAAGACAGTGGCTTTCTCCTGGATCATTTTTAAAGGGGCACACTAATTCCATACATCATTTCCCGTGAGTTCTGCTTCCTAATATATATAACTCACTTTGGGGATTTATAATTTTAATACATAAGTTTTGGAGAAACTTAGAATGAGTCCCCTTAAAAATTAAAGTAATATCATTTCAAATATTTAAAGGACTAACACTGGGCTAAGCAAATACCAGATTTTTGGTTAACATTCCAGACAATTGAAAACCTTGTTTTACTTTTGATATGTTATGGATCAAAAATTTCCTGACCTGGGTAGGGACACCAAATTAAGATCTTTAATGAGGCTATATTATCTTGGCCACATTTTTAGTTTCACTTGTAAGATTATGGAGGTAGACTAAATTGATTTTAAGTTGACTTACATTTCCAAATTTGCAGGTGTCAGCAAGTTTGCAGAAGATGGAATTTGGGGAATGGGGGGTTTGCATTTTCCATTGAGATACATTTGTTCTACCTTGTGATTTAGAAGATACGTGGACAGTCGGAGAAGTAAGATGTTATTGATTGTATCCTCTCACATTCTTGGATTTGACAGGTAGTTGTTTAGTTAATCATTTTCTGTGTGATATTAGCAAGGCCTTCTTTGGTAAGCATGTTCTCCTGTGATTTGGGAAGAGCACATTCTTTTGCTATGGTTAAGAAGATAGATTTTTGTTGCTTCAATTATCTCCCAAAAAAAACTTTAACTGATCTTATCTGAGTTAAAAACGGTACCTGGAATTTCTTTCCTCCTTTAGGAGAGAATTCACATCTCTCACATCTTTTTGTTTTTAAGAACCAGTCCAATAACTGCAAAAGCAAATTCCAGGGAATGCTATGGATACCATCTTGGTAGGGAACAAACTTTTGTGTCCATTCCTGGAAGCTGTGAAGTTGAGTTGAACTGGGGCTGAAAATACAATCCAAGTGAATGTTTTCAGATTATAGGAGCAGGAAATGTCCAGTGGAAGAAAGTTTTTTCTTTGTTCCAGTTCTCTGGCGTCTACTGTTCTCAGATTGTTAACATATAACTGTAAAAATCAATAATCTAAGCTGTGTGGTGGGGAGGGAGAGAGAGAGAGAGAGACAGAGACAGAGAGAGAGAGAGAGAGAGAGAGACAGAGAGAGAGAGACAGAGACAGAGAGAGAGAGAGAGACAAAGACAGAGACAGAGACAGAGACAGAGACAGGACAGAACATTTCACCCTAGATTACCTATGCCTAGTAAGCTATATTGCATTGTCAGAGAAATAATTGGTTGTAATCTATTTTGCTGTTAGATTTACATATGTAACTGACATTGAACTGTAGACATGATTAAGCTGTTGTGTTGATGCAACGGCTAAACCTTTGTTTTCTACTTACAGTCTTGAAAATGTCATTTAAATTCTAAGAACAAGTATTCATTTATCAAATTAGATAATCAAGCTATTCCTTAAATTCATACACACAAAACAAAACAAAATAGATACCATCATTTCCAATCCCTCCAGAAACAGAATTTCATTCCTTTAGGAACCATTTGTCACTTTGAGCCTAGGAGGAAACATACCCTTCTGTTGCCAGGTTTCTGGGCTCCTAAATTACCCAACCTCTGTAGGAAAAGCCACTCCAAAGTTCCACCTTCACTGGTAGCTTTTTCTTGGTAGGTATATGAATGATAACTAATTGTTATTGGCTACACATAATTAGCTGGGCATTGTTCCATGTGCTTTAGGTATTTCCTCACTTATTCCTCACAATCTTGTAAATTTATACAGTAATTTTTATAGGAAAGATGCTGAATAAAGTAATTTCTCTAAGTCACAAAGTCAAGAAACAAGAATTTTCATCTAGATTCTCAGGCTCCAGAGCTTGAACATTTTTCAAAAAATTAAAAAAATATATTATGGCAACTTTGATTTACAAAATAATATAGCCCATATATGCAGATTCATCATTCATATAACAATGCACCATCCCCACCACCAAATTAATTTGTTAACAAAAGTATTATACCACTTCTCATTGACTCCCCACCAGTTACTTATGGCCCATAACTCCTTCCCTATTGGTAACCTCAGTTTTATTATCAATGTCCAAAGGTTGTTACTTGTTTTGTCTGCTCATCTTCTTTTTTCTTTATATTCTACATATAAGTGAGGCCATCCTGTATTTATCTTTCTCTTTCTGACTGATTTAACTTAGCATAATACCGTCTAGTTTCATCCATTTTCCCAAATGTCAGTATTTCATTTTTTATCACTGTGTAGTATTCCACTATGTACCACATCTTCTTTGTCCATACATCTTATGATAGGTACTGAGTAGTTTTCAGGTCTTATCAATTGTAAATGATGCTGTAATAAACATAGGGGTGCATATATCTCTGCAAATTAGTATTTTTGTGGTTTTCTGATAAGTACCCCGAAGTGGGATGATGGAATCATATGGATTTTTCATTCTCCATTTTTTGAGGATCCATCCTGATTTCTATGAAGATTGTACCAATTAATACATCCACAAACAGTGTAAATGTTCCCTTTTCTCCACATTCTCAGCAATAATCATTTCTAGCCTTTTGGATAATAACCATTTTCACAGATTTGAGGTGATATTTCATTATTGTTTTGATTTGAATTTCTGTAATAACATTCAAGGAGGAGAATCTTTTCATTTTCCTGTTGGTCATCGGTATACCTTCTTTGGAGTATGTGGCTTGTTCTTTTAGAGGCAGTTGACTTAACCACTGCTCCATCAGGACATGCCTTCTATAGGATTTTCTAAGCAGTGTCTTTTTTTTTGACTCCATGTATTTTTCAATTTTACTTTTAATATACTAATTGAATCATTAATTGTTCAATAACATGTAGTTTATTCTCCATTCCTTTGTGGTTTTCCTCTTCTTTTGGTTTATCTCTAGTTTGATGCCATTGAGATCTGAAAAAAATGCTATATATGATTCCACTCTATGTAAATGTATGAGACTTGACTTCGTCCCAAGTTATGGTCTGTCCTTAAGAATGCTTCATGTGCACTTGAGAAGAATATTTTGTATATTATTTCAGGGTGAAATACTCTCTCTGTATATTAAGTCCATTTCACCTAATTTGTCATTTAAATCTAGTGTTTGTTTATTTTCTGTATGAATCTACCTTTTACTTTAAGTGGTGTGTTAAAGTCCCCTACTATTATTGTGTTGCTGTCAATGTCTCCTTTCATGTCTGTTAACATTTGCTTGATACATTTGGGATATTCTTTATTTGTACATAAATATTAATAAGTGTTATGTCTTCCTGCTGTATTGATCCTTTCTATAATGGCATTTTTCTTTTGTTACCTTTTGGGGGTGGCAGAAGTCTATTTTATTTGGTTTTGTTTTTATCTATTACTTGTTTAGATTTTTATAAAACTTTCTTCTTTTTGATTTAGATAAAAGATCTTTTAACATTTCTTATGGGGAGGTCTCACACAGCAAATTCCTTTAGTTTTTGTCTGTCAGAGAAGACCCTCATTTTCCCCTCCAGTCTGAGAGTTTTTCAAAATATATTATTCTTGTCTATCAATTTTTAATGTTGGAGTATTTTTAATACTATCATTCTATTCTCTTCTGACCTGTAGAGCTTCTGCTTAGAAGTCTGATGGGAATATCTTTATATTAGTTGCTTTATTTTACCTTACCACTTTTAATTCTTTCTGTTTCTTGGACTTTTGATAGTTTCACAATTATATGCCTTGATGCAGGTCTCTTTGCATTTAGCTAATTAGGAGTTCTGTTGGCTTTATTGATCTGTATGTTCATTTCCTTCCTCAGGTTTGGAAAGTTTTCAGCAATTATTTCTCTGAATGTGTTCTCTGTTCCCTTCCCTCTCTCTTCACCTTCTAGGATGTCCTTTATTCTTATGTTGCCTTTCCTAATGGAATCAGACAACTCTCAGAGATTTTCTCCTTTTTTTTAATATTTTATTTCCTTCTTTCCCCTCTTGGCTCTTTTCTACATTTCTATCCTATGGATCTCTGATGCTTTCCTCTGATTTGGCCAATTCTGTTTCCATAGCTTTTTTTGCTACTCTTGAGCTCACTTATTGCATTCTTCACTTCCTTAATCTGTTAGTTTTTTACACAACTTCAATTTGTGCCTTCTGCTCCTTAATTGTATTTTTGAGATAGTTGACCTGTTTTTTTTAAACTTTCTTTTATCTCTTTGAGTTTCTTCATGAATGAAACTTTGAATTCTTTATTTCTTGAAAAGAAACAATCATTCATGTCTTCAAAATTAGTTTCTGATGAGGTGTCTTCTCCTTGTGATGCCATAATACCTTGAAATTTAAAATACATTTGTTCCCCTGGGATGGATCCTTGTTGCTGAGGAACTTATATTTTATCTTATTAGCCAGTGGTGCTCTGGTTTTGTTTTATATATTTAACTCTTGCAGACTCTCTAGTATGAACTTCTTGCTGAGTCAGGAAGTGAGGAATCACTACTGGGTTGGGGGAGGAGTGCAGCGGTTATTGTGGATTGGGGATGGGGCAGCCTGTTCCTGTTGTTTTCACCAGGGTTAGCCCGCCTCTGAGTTTCCAAAACTAGGTCCAGTAGTCTATCCACTGTAGTGATAGCGTTCCTCTCAGCTCGATCATGGGTCCCAAGGTGCGGGGGACAATGAGTGTAGTATTCTCCCTTATGCTCTTTGCTGGGCTTCCAACCCATGTGGTGGCTGGGGTCCTGAGACAAACCCTTTTTCTTTGAGCTTCCCTGAAACCAAGCATACGTGTTACCAGCAATCTTTACTCGTATCTCCCTCAGGTCCTGCTGGCTGCCTTTGCATTCACCACTGCTACTGCCCTGCAGTTGCTACTATGTGTGTCTCTCCAGACCCAACTTTAGATGCTCAAATGCATGCATTTCCTCCAGAGATTTTCTTTCTTCTTAACGTAGTCACTGTTGTCTTGAGTTTCTGAGGGCAAAGGTACTGTGCAGCTCCCTGCTGGCATCACTTCAGGAAAAAGGTTAGTTGTATCCCTCAGACATGATGCAGTAAAAGACCTCAACCACTATCTTCCACCAGTCTTAAGGAATCTTGTCATAATTGTTGAAGCTCTAGAGCCAGTCCTGTTTTGAGGCCTAAGAATCTAGTCTATGGGATTGGATTGAAATGCAGAGGTTTTCTCCAGAGTCACAGGAATGAACAAGGCACAAGGAGACCTAAGACTTGTGGACCCAGGCTATTAGCAGGCCACAACTCCAACAGAGGGATCTTTTACACATCCCAACCAGTTTATATAGGTAAAGGGCATATTCTTTTTCTATTTACTAATGAGAAAACTGATTAATGAAATGCTCTAATGATTTGTTCTAGATCACAAAATTCTAGTTTACTCACATTTGGAATATGATGTTTGTATCAAATAATGAATTTCGACCATTGCTTTTCTGGTATTTTAATTTTTAAGCCATTATCACAAGCAATTTATTAGAAAGCAAAGATATTTTCCTTTGTTTAATTACTTGAATTAAATGACTTTTACAATATTCTTAATTATAATTTCTCTAAATGTTGTTGCTCATGTCAAAACACTTGACTAAAATATAGCAAAACTGTTCCTTTAGGGGGTCAAAATGTTTTCTGTGAATGGAGCCCTGCCATGTGAATAAAGGCAAAAGTAGCTTTGTTATACTCCTGGGAATCTTTCTAGGGATTTTACTAAAGTCAAGAATAGATAAGAAATGAAGAAAAGATAAGAATATGAAGAGCATTTTTCTTGGGAAATTGAAGTAATTCCTTGAAAGTTCACAATTTCCACTCTGATAAGTGTCTAGCCTTGAAGGATGGACTCTGCCCAGACGGAAAGGTGACAGCTACCATAGGATTCGGTACAACAGTGATTGATTTCAGCAGGTCCAGATGGTAATATTTTATTACAAATTTAATGTGCATTATTAAGTGAATTCAGGAGCAGTCCAAGGATAAATGGAGATGCAAAAGGAAGACCCAATATATCAAGGTTTGGGGTCAGTTTGGGATTGAACTTTCATGAATATAAGGTGCTCTCACACCATCATTTCATGTCGGTCTCCCACCAACCTTGAATGGAATGGCATGATTCTCTCTATTGCAAGATGAGGATATCTGGAGAGATTCAGTGACTTCCTCAGTGACAGGTGTGTGTACCCAGTCCTTTAGTCTCTGAGTGTGAGTGTTCCTGTCACTAACACAGACAAGAGCAGTCAGGGAGTAGCTGAGAAACAGCCTAATGTTGGGACTTGAGCCAGAGGTTCAGATTCTTGCTTGCATCAATCATTTAGGGATTCAGAATGAGATCAAGATCTTTGTGTGTTAGAATTATGGTGAGTTATGCTTTATAGAGGAGGTAAAACAAATATTTTCTTGCTTCTTTAATAAGTGAAGTGGTTATGGAAATGTTTTCAAGAAGGAAACCCCTTTAAAACAGTTTTTAATTAAGGTATTATGTGTATGCATGTGTGTATATATATATAGTTAATTTTAGTTTCATTTGTACAACATAGTGATTCAACGATCACTGCAATAAGTCTACTTACCATCCATCACCAAGCAAAGTTAACTTTTAGGATTTTCTCTACGCAACTTTCAAGTATGGTTTATAATATGATTGGTTATATTCACTATTCTCTATGTGACATTCCCCTGATTTATTGATTTTATAACTGGAAGTGTGTACCCGTTGATACCTTTCCCCTCTAAAATACCTTTTTAATGTAGAAGTTTATTTGGTTAGTTTTCAGAACTTTTCTTTCTTGGATTATATGTAGTTGCTTCTATTATAACCTGAAGCATCTGGCTCTCCTAATACTGGAATGTCCCAAGAGGGTAAGAATAGCCACAATGAGAGATGATTCCTGCTGTCTTCTGGTCACTGCAGTTGTCGGAAAGCTTTGCTTAGAGGCAAACGGCTCAGGGCGTCTCTACTGGGAGACAGAAAAACTGAACCTGTTCCTAAGCTGGAATCTTCCCTTTTATCTCTCCAGCTCTCACTTGAAGTCTTCTGTTGTTAAGAAATATTTCCTCCTGCAAAGGTTTTCTACCTTCTTGTAGAACATAGGCTTTTCACCTCTTCAGCAGGCTTGAGTCTGGGCCACACTGGAAGCATGGAATACTTGGACTCACTGGGTTTCCTCATCATCACATTAAACTGCAATGTGACCATTATGGGTGAGTAGAACCCTTGTTCTGGAGTAAATCTCTTGTTCTGATTTTGTTTTTGTTACTTTGTCCTCTGAGAGAATGGCATGTATGATGCTGGAGGAAAGGGAGTTGGGGATGTGGATTTCTCCATAGTTCCATTATTGAAGCAAGTTGGCTGCTTCTTGCTGACATTTGGATGCAGAGTTGAAAGACTAAAGCAGGTGGAAGGACAATTTTTGTTTAACTCTTCTCTGGTTACTTTCCAGGAAAAGGAACACTACAGTAAAAGTTAAAAATAAATTAATTCCTCAACTATACTTCTTGTTAACTTTTTTAGGATTTAATGTTATCTGTAAAGATCAGTCATTTCTTTGGTGCACCTTAAACCAAAGCCCACTTTTAGTTTCCTCTTTTTTTAACAAAGAAAGCAGTAAAGACTTGTGAGTCTGTTGCAGACATAGTTCGATTTTCAGAATGATATGGGTGTCCTGGAAGAAAGGAAGTGAAAAAAAGATTGAAATATGCCCACAAAGTGATTGGTATTTTTCTCGTTCATTATTTTGTGTAATTCGATCAAAATAAACTTGGTTTTAAAAGTCTGAGTTGATGATTTTTTTGCATAATGATATTCTTTGAGTTTAATTGCCTTCATTTATAATAGAATTTTGCTTTTTTTGATACAGGTGGTTTTTTTTGTATCTCCCCACAAATAAAATATTTATAAATAATCTTGATTGAGTCTTAAACACATTTCAAAATAGTTGACTTATGACATGAAAATAGAACTTTGAAGTTATTTTGATTTCCTAGGTTGCTTTCATTTATGTATGATAAAGTGATGAAAGACAAACCTCATTTATTCAAATTAACTAGAATAAGGGGGAAACAATTTTGAATTATTGAACAATTTGAAAAATTGAATGCTGTTGAAGAAATTTGATTTCAAGAATCATGAAGCAACATTAAACACAAGCCTATGTTTGAATAAGGATTTTAAAAATCATTATCATAAATTCTGAAATGAACAGCTTATATTTGCTATACACAGTAACGGGAATGTACTGGTTTCATTTAAAAAGCTTATTTTCCTAGAAGAGTTAAGGTTTTATTTACATCATAAATTTACTCAAGCCAACTTTCAGTCAAGGGAATATTATTAAAAGTATGAACTAACAGTCAGATTAGACATTTTACTATCTAATGCTTCTTTAAAATCTGCTAACCTGAAAACATTTTGCAAACCAATATTTCAGCACAGCATGATACACTGTAAATACTCGATAAATGTTTGTCAAATGAGCAAGTAGCCATACTGTTGCTGCCACTAATATATGTGCTTATTGACGTCTCACTTCTCCAGTTTCTCCCCCACCAATGCTTAAAATCTGCTATTGCCATAGTGTATGCTGCCATGACGCCCTCTCCGCGTCCTTTTTCCAGGGAAGATCTGGTTTGTTTTCATGGTACTGCTGAGGATGGCGGTGATCGTCTTGGCGGGATCACCTGTCTACCAGGACGAACAGGAGCGGTTTGTGTGTAACACCCTGCAGCCAGGATGTGCCAACGTTTGCTATGACATCTTCTCTCCCGTGTCCCACCTGCGTTTCTGGCTGGTTCAGGGAGTATCCGCCCTGCTCCCCTCAGCAGTCTTCAGCGTCTATGTGATCCACAAAGCAGCTCTGCTGGCCGCCCAGGCGCGTGGTGGGCCAGACGCTGGGCGCGGAGGCCCTGAGCCCCTGGGACTGACCCTTGGGGACAGCCGCGGTCCACTGCCCTGCAGGGAGGGGTGTACCCCGCGGGTGCCAGACTTCTCCTGGGCTTACATCGTCCACCTCTTTCTTCGAACCCTGACAGAGGTGGCTTTCGGCGCCTTGCACTACATCCTCTTTGGACTTGTGGTGCCTAAGCGATTTTCTTGTACACACTCCCCATGCACCAGCGTGGTAGACTGCTATGTCTCTCGGCCTACAGAGAAGTCCATCATGATGCTCTTTGTCGGGGCGGTCAGCGCACTGTCCTTCTTTCTCAGTGTGGCAGATCTGAGCTGCAGCTTGCGGAGGAGGCTACGAGGGAGGCGGGCCCCCGGGTGTGCGCCCACTAGCGTGGCCCCCAGGCTGGGGGACGCGGACTTACAGGGAGAAGCTGGATGGACTCCCACTCAGCCTGGGCTGTGGGCCCACGGGGAAGGCACCGATGGCCCCCGAGCTAAGTCTTCGGCGTCCGGACGGACTGAGCTTCCGGATGAGGAGGAGAGCGAGGTGCTGTCCTCTTCCAGCGATAAGACAAGGGCCAGGCCTCACAGAGAGGCCGCCCAGGATGCAGGAAGCGAGGGCCCCGCCAGGGCAGACCAGCGCCCCATAGCGCCTGGGGACCAGCTGGCCATACACTATCCATCCTGTCAACTGCAATCCCCTACCCAGCCCGCCAGCGCTGGGGGCACCTCCCACCTGAGACCCCGAAAATCTGAGTGGGTGTGAGAAGCGGGCATGAGGCAGGGCGGGGCCCAGCGCTCTGCATGGGGCCAAGGTGCGGTCCACAAAGACACTCCTGGCCACAAAGTCTCACTGGCAAGTGGACTGACAGAGAGGCAGCTGGCCTGGGACACGTGGATGGGGTGGGTGGGGCTCTGATATACTCTCAGTGCAGATTGAATTTAAATCTTGCTTTTTGTTGAAGGAAGTACTCAGCATTGGGTTGCAGAAAGGAAGCTAAAATTATTGATGAATTGTAGAATCTCCGATTGGGGATGATACTACACCCTCTCTGTGGGCTCATTCTGAACTCTTAAGCAATGTGTGCTTAATATAAGCATACTCTCTTACGTTCATAGGGCAGTTATGTTCTAATATTTTTTGGTGAATCATTTTGAGAGGTTTGTTTGTTTGTTTTTCTGCTTAAAGAAGTATCTGCTATGCATGTCATCAATAGACATTAATTTATCTTCTCCAAACCCCTTTAATAAAATAATGCTGATCGTATTGCGATACTACTTTTCATACTTAATTGTTATAGGAGGAATGAGATGCAGAAAATATGCTAAAGGACAATGATTATTGGAGTGGGGATGGGCACCTTAGGTTATCACTACATGTGGGTGTCTTCTACAGCATTGTGGGTAGGCATTGGCTTGCTTAGTTGTCCTGAGTGGTTATCAGAGTACAGGGAGCACTTTTGCTGTAAATGAATGGGCTGTAGAGTTGTCACATGTTTTCTAGTCCAGGTTTGTCTGTGTCTTCTGAGTTGTACAGTGAAGCTTGCCCTGAGTTTATATTGAGGGAGATGAGAATGCTATGAGTGTTATAGCCAAGTGTGGCCTGTGCTCATGCTTTGTGTGTATGCTAGAAACAGACTACTAGCTCAAATCTTGGGTTGAGCATTGTGTGAGTGCTCCCCACACCTCTCAGCATTTGGTCTAGGTGCTGCTTAAGTTATAGTGTGGTTTCTAGAGCCATAATGCTGCCTTGACTTACCAGGTGGGAAGATACAACATAGCACAAAGATCTGCTATGGGGCAGGATAAATCTACTCACCCTCATCAAAAGAGGAGAAAGCTATCTGGGCATGCTTCCAGAACCGATGAGCATTCTCTGGTCTCCAAATAGGAAATGGCTGAAGAAGAGGAATTGTTCTTCACTCCAGCAAATAATAATAAGAAGAAAAAAAGGTGGAACAATGCTTTCATGAAATCAATGTACACTTTTAGCTGTTATAAAGACTTTGATAATGAAATATCTACCAGAGTGGGGAATAACTCTTTATATCTCTACAGGATATCAATGCAATTGGTTAAAACTTACAAAAAAAATCCAAAATTTGTTTTGGCAAAAAGCTATTTGAATGAATGTTTATCCCTCACTCTTGTTCTCTCTTTTTAATCCATTGAAAAATGTGAGACATACTTCTGACCCCTTCCTTTAGCATACAGATCAAAGTCAGCACATATAAAATGTTCGATAAATGTGATTTTTGAGTCTCATATTCCCAAAGTATTCAAATCTGATTTTCGTCCCTTGAAGCATGCAATTTTGCATATTCCAAGGTTGACTGTAGTATTATAAGAATTTTCTAGGGCTTCATTACTGTTTAAAAAATAAGCTCCACTGTCCCTCAAGCACCCCAATATGTACCTTCATAATGTTGAGCTATAGAAGGAAATCTATCCATAAATTTGGGTGGTGGAAAGGAAAGTGGAAAGGGCTGAGATAAGACCTGGGCTGAGACAGAGAGAATATGTCTGTGTTTCTTCTCTTGGAGTTCCTGTTCAAGTTTGATTGAGCAGTCCTGGGAAGGACTGTGTTGTTCTCTCTGTCAGTGTCCCAAATCCCATTATTCGAGAATCAGCAAGGTAGGCAGCCAAGGGCTAGACGTCTGGGCTCTTAACTCTCAAGTGTCATTACTTAGCTGGCTACTTCATTCCTCTGGGCCTCAGTTTCCAACTCTGAGTGATAAGAGGCTCAGACTAGATGATTCCTTTGTGCTCTTTAAGTTTAGGAACTGGACAATGACATGTACAGGTCTCAACACTTTAAAAAATTGAGTATATTTGACATGTAATATTGTATAAATTTAAGGTATTCTATGTTATTTTGATGCATTTATATATTATAGAATAATTGCCATTGTAGCAATGTTTATCATAGTACATCATTATAGTACAGTATTATTTTCTACATTCATTATATTGTTCATTAGATCTCTGTGGCTGATTTACAACTAATGGGAAACTTGTATAACATCAATTGTGTCTTCTACTTCCTGGCAACCACCATTTTACTCACTTCTCCATAAATTTATAATTATTTTTCTAAATTCCACATATAAGCGATACCATACAGTACTTCTCTTTCTCTCACTTAGTTTAATGCTCTTAAGTTTCATCTATTTTGCTGCAAATGGCAGACTTTTTTTATTGTTGCATAATATTTCTCATTGTTGAGTAATATTCTGTTGAGTCTATATACCACACCTTTTATGATCTATTGATGGGCATTTAGGTTGTTTTCAGATCTTGGAGATTATGAATAATTCTGCAATAAACTTGGTTATATCTCAATGAAACATTCATCTAACTCAGTAAAATCCGATTTTCCTTTCCTTTAAGTATATAACCAGAACGGAATTGCTAGATTGTAAAGATTCATCTTTAACTTTTGGAAGACCCTCTATATTTTTGTCATAGTGGTTAGACTAATTGACATTACCAATATTACTGCAAGGATCTTGGGGTTACACTCCAGGGTTCTTGTGAGCCCCGGATAAGATTTCGTTGGGCCTACCCACTTGGGGGACAAAGAAGTCAGTACAGCCATTAAAAGCCAAATGAGATTTACTAAAAATAGTACACCTTTGAAGAGAAAAAAATAGGGGTGGGTCATAATGCAAGAGGGGAACAGGTCATGAGAAGCTTTGGGCTCAGGTTTTTAAGGAGGCTAGTAACCCTTATCCCTGCCCAGGGATGTCCTAGTGGATCCCTTTATTGGAGGACTGACTCTGTTCCTCTACCCCTGCTTCCCCTGACTCATTGTCTAGCATTGGCCCCCTCAAGGAAGTGGTACCTAGAATCATGTAGGAAGAGGGGTGCTGTTTTCTTTTCAGTGGTTACTTCCTGCTGAAAAGGAAGGCATAGTTGGGTCTAGGTACCTTCTTCTTGCTATCTGTTAGGGCTCAGGGAAGGGACGGTCCAGAGGTCTTTGATAAAAATTGGTTGTATCCACTGGCAAGCGCTGGTACTGTGGCCATTTGGTGATATATTTTCTTCTTAAGGCATCCCAACCTCTCCTAGGCAAATATGACAAGGATAAACACCTATCAGAAAAGGCTAGAAATATACTGATTAATCATAAATGAAGTCAATAATTTCAGAAGTCAGTGGGTGTGACATAAACATTGGACTAAAATTTGATGTCCCCAAGAAGATGTGTTACTGAAATAATTCATTCTCTTTCCCTTATTCAAATTTCACTAATAATTGAAAAGTTTTAATAACTTTGGTCTGTTATTTGCATAGACAGAGTAAGAATAATTACATAGACCTTTTTAGTTTGCTTTGCTGTAGTCTTGCAGAACATTTGTTTGAAACTTGACAGCCCTTCAGGGCTCAGAAGCCATACCAAGGTTCTTAGACCCCATTTCAGCATTTGCAAGTTTGGGTAGTTTCTCATTCTTTGAGGTTTCCAATGTATTTTTGAGCTATTTGTTTGCCAACGGTGTCTTTCCTTACCACTTGTTAAACCACATGAAATCCTATAAATAAGATGTACTAATCTCCTGTTTGCTCCATAAGATCCATCTTAGTCTCCATTATCCCTCATATACGGCTCTCCAGTCAAAGGTTTGGCAAACAGCCATGTCTTCAATAGTGCCCTGTTATAGAGAAAAAATTTCTTATTGTAGTTATGCAAATAAATATTTTGCCATGAAAAATAAGAATGCTGATTAACAGTTTAAAGGAGGAGAGAAAAACATGTTTCAGTCCTGCCTGCAAAAAAGTGCAACTTACCAAAGTACCTCAGATGTCAGGCAATCCAAAATTTCCTTAGTTCAGTAAACTATAATAATACAGACACCATTCAGCAATGTTACATAATAATAGTAAAGGAGGATGTCACTTCTGAAGGGAACTAGTTCATAGGCCTTTTTACCTAAATATATTCTTCCAAAAGAAAAACTGATATTTACCAAAAAATATACAGATTTATTATTCTATTACTTAAACACATTTAACTAAAATCATGGCAACATTAATATGATAGACCTTTATTATTTAATACAACATGTACTAATTAATTTTAGGCATAGTTAATACCATTCGATCACAAATATTTCATTTCTTTAGATTTTAATTTGATTACTTTTCCTCACCAATAAATTGAGATGTCTATCACTATGCATACCTTAAAAGAAAGTACATGTATATACTTCTGTATCAGCTCTTGAAAGGGGTTCTAGATGTTCTTCCCCAGACCTAATTTATTTCCTGATTTAAGTTTTATTTAATACCATTAATTTCTGTTCTCTTTAAGTTCTGCTTTCTCATAAGTTTATAAGATCTTACACAGCTCAGTTTTATGATAGCATGAGAAATATTAACAGAGGTATTAGAGGATATTATAGCTTGTTGATGGAATTCAATTTTTTGTTAATAATAAGTTTATCACTAAGATCATAAAACTAAATTACTTGACTTTATATAAGGTAAAGTACAAGAGTCTTATTTTTTAGGATATAGATGTATTTTTAACCTTGTTTTTCTATTTAATTCTGTAAAGAAGCATTAAGAAATACTGCAAACTGGAATTATACTCCAGAACAAGCACCATCTACATATTAAGACCAAGCATTGTTACAGAAAAATATCATCTTCTTCCTTCTCTGTGTCTTATGATAAAATTTCAGTTGGGAAAGAGGGCTAATTTCCTATCTATGAAACAAAAAGGAAAAAAAGATAAGAGGAAAAGAAAGGAACCCTTGCAGATACTTTGTGTAGGGGTAAAAAAAAGTCTTTTTTCCTTCTTCGCAAGTATTCCATTAAAACTGGCTGAGTGTCCACAGGCAGTTTCCCACTTGGGGTAGTGATAGGTGAGACTGTGAACCCTCACTCCCCACCCTCACAGGTCTAGACTCTGAGCCCTGTCACCAGTGCTCATTGGCATCTGGCCTTCTGGGAATAAGCATTCTTTTTCTCTGTGACCCATAGAGGTGGTTTTGCCTGCCAGAAACTTTACTTTTTTCACTTTACCTCTTTGAGAAATTATTTTGTAATTTAGGACTTTTTCCCTCTAAAGTTTTGATCCAAATAATTTTTTGAAGTTTATCAAAAAACAATTATAATATAATCTGAAACTTTGTTTGATTTTATGACATACATTCTATAATTATACCAAAAATTGCAGGAATTGTGCCAGAATATATTAGATTTTTAAGAATTTCATATAACCTACACATTAATTGTTACATTTCCATATGGATATATGTTGAATAAGCCAAGTATTAATCTCTGTTTTGGACATGCTTTCCATACAGTTGCATTATACTAAATGAGTACAATTTATTTAATATATCTCCTTTTACCAAGGGAGAATCACTTCTTTATATGGAATATTTTAGGAGCTCTCTAAGATTTTCCATATTTCTCTTAAAAAACCTTTTCATTCATAATTTATATTTGTGAAGTTAAGCTTATACAGTAGCCAAATTTTTATAATTTTGATAAGACTCAGTTTGTACCCTTACTTTTATCAAAAGTTAACCACAATTTAAGAATATATTCTCATTTTTGTCAAAGAAAGAAATCAAGGCTTGAGTTCACATAAGTTTTAAATTCATTTTTTTCTTTACATACGTCTTAAGTTTATTACATGCAGATATAGTTTCCTGTTTTTACTGATTTAATATCATATACGAATTGGAATATTTTTACCCTTAACACCTTGATCTTAAGCAATTACAAATTAAATACAACGGTTTATCAACATTTTCCAGATTAGAGGATTCATGAGTGATATGCTCCCTTATAGGCCAATGCCTTAAGAAGCATAGATCATATGATTTTAAGAACTCAGACTCTTATTTTTGTCCCAGAAGTTGAGCTAAATTTGGGAGTTAACATTTCAGTAGCATAATCTAAAGCCTTATTATTTAAAACAATTTAGAAGAGTTTTTCAGTTACAATTTGCTAAACATTCTAGAGACTTATAAAATGTCTTGTTAAAGATTTCTTAGGCAACTTAATTCCTTCCTAACCAGGAAGGTCCAGGGCATTTGAAACCAAACAACTTAATTAAAATCAGTCTTATTTATGCAAAATTTTCAATACCCTCTGCACTCACTGAAACTGATGCAGGGCTGGTATAGCTTGCAATTTACAGGGCAGTATGCAGATGTATGAACGTAAAAATAACTGGCAAAACCTGAAAGAGACCCCAGGGGGGTGCTCGGTTTAGTAACCTGCATCTAGGACACCACTAGATATGCTTTGTGCCTTTTTTTTCTTCAAGTAACCTGTACACGTCCAAAGCCCCGTACCCGCATATCAGAACTTCAGGCTGAACAAGACACAGGGAGAAACGTGGATCCAAAGAAATTACACTTCTCAATCACAAAAGATCACCCAGGATCAAGAAAATGTATCTCCAGACTTAGTCTTTCATATTCTTTATAGAGTATATTCCACTGCAAAGAAAGAGATGCATATGCAATGTTTTCCAAGAGTGGAAGAAAGTCATGAAGTCAAAATAGTATTTTTAAAGATGAAAGTTAGAACACAGAGAGAAAAGCGTAGATCTAATTCCGTTATTGAAAACTAAGAATGATGTTCTTAAGTTAAATTAGTTGTATTCACCCAGCTTAGTTTCTAAGTCAAGAGACTTTACTGCTTTGCATTTATATACAACAGCAAGGCTCTACCTCCAGGTAACAGGACTTTAGTTTCACAAAAGATGACTTTTAAAAGCTGTTTGAGAATTCAGTCAATTTTAGTAGTTTAATACTTAAAATTTAGAGTCTTGTTTTCTGGCTAATAGATCTCTCTCTCAATCTGTATTTTGGCCAGACATTGTTACAGAAAAATACAAATTTTTTTCTTTCTTATGATTTCTGGGTTAAATTGCCATCAATTTTTAGGATACACCCCAAAGGGGAACCTGAGGGCACAGGTTTTCCATATCCATAGGAAAATATTTTCTACAGACATCTCCTAACAAGAAAAGATGTCTTTCCAAGGTTTTCCTGTGCTTCCTTAAACTCTAACCAACCCTGATAATTATAGGGCACCCCAATAATCCTCCCAAACCCCAGGAGCCACTGAGCTCTTAGCTCTGGCCAATGCCAGTTCTGATGTACATTGGCTGTAGATCTGTTTTGCACTCCATTAGCATCCTTCTTCCTTTCAGAATACAACTTCCACATTCCACTTTCCTTTTACTTCATATTTTAACTAAACATTTCCTTCTAGGGGTTAGAAAAGGAGGGTGGAGGATGGGGGAAGGCTCCGCTTTTCCCTCCCAGAGTATAAGGCCTGTTTATTTTTCAACAAAAACCTGCTTCTCAGTCCCAAGGTATCCGCCCAACACCTAACAGTTTTATTTGCATCTCTAAGGGCTGCTTCTTCTCAGAATTGAGACCACACCCTGTGATTATTTCCTCATTCACACTAATTTGCTAAACCAAAGCAAAAAAACAACTCCAGAAATTGACTGCTCTCGGACCCCTTCATTTTCGGCACCTTCATTCTCTACGGCAATTGCCATACTAAACACATTCCTTTAGTCCCAGAATGGCCTCAATTCAAACCATTTCTCTCCAACCTTACCCCAGCAAAACTGGGCCACCCATTCCACACTTCCCACCCACCAGGAGTCTGCAAAAGAGATTCAGTGAACAAGGGAAGAAAGAGGGTAGGGACTGAGTTTCTAATTTGCAGGGAAGTATTTCCCTGCTGGCTAGGTTTCTAAGCAAATACACCAGTTTTGATGGTGTGCTAAATTGTGTAACTAAAGATACCGATAGTCAGGAGAACAGTAAAAGGTACAACAGGAGTGAAACTTACATGGGCGATTGCAGAAAAAAATGTTTACAGGGAGCCATACGGACCCCTATGAGAGAAAAAGGGCGACAAAGAGGCTTCTCAACATACCTTTTATTATTCCACCAGTCACCAAGTAATATGTTACTGCGAGGATATTGCTCCAGAGTTCTTGTGAGCCCAGGTCATATTTCCAGAGGGGAACAGTACCAGGAGCCTTGGGAGTCTAGTAACCATTATCCCTGCCCAGGGGCTTCTCCTCCTTTACTGGAGGACGTTAGATTGGCACCACTCATGGTCTGCTGCCCTCCTGATTGGAGGACAGCCTTGGTACCCCTCCCCTTGCTTATGCTTACTCACCGCCTAGCACCATCAACAGAGTATAAAGCTTTCCTTTTTACCACATCCTCTCAGCATCTTTTGTCTCTGTCTTCTTGAAGGTAGTAGCATTCTACAGACAAAGAGATATTTTACTGTGGTTTTGATCTGAGCTACCAAACATTTAAACATTAACATGGGTTAATTTATTAGGCCCTTTCCCCCATCTGCTAACTGCCCAAGCACAGGTGACAATGCTCAGAACAGAAGAGATCTGCATGTCCTGGGAAGAGCTGCCATGGCAGAGCCATTAGATCCCATGAAGGAAGGAGGAGCTCTGTGGATAACTCACTGACTTCATATCCTATTGAATGGACATTGGGGTCATCTGATGTGACCCATCTCCTGAGCAGCAAGATTTATGACAGGCTTTGACCTGCTATATTGAGGACCTTACATAACAGTTTCAGTTGGAGCATGCAGTAGAAATCACCCTTCTCTTTTTTGTCACACAGGACATCAAATCTCTGCTCTCTTTGTGACTTGAAGTCTGTAAAGATGCCTTCTAATGATTTAAGGGGAGAGGTAAAAATAATTAGATTGTAACCAGAAGGTTGCAAAATTGAAGAAAACCACATGACTGTCACCTTCCTTTTCAAGATTTCAACCTGCTTCTCTGCATCTTGGCACACTGGGGGAATGAAAGATGACTCCTGGGTCTCTATCCCTTCCACAGAGTTCCCAGTGCTCCCTCATGTAAGGCAGAATACAGGGCAAGCGATAGTGATCACAGCAGTTGTAACAGGTAAGCCCCAGTCATAACCACTTAACAGAGGACATTTCAAAAATGTACAGTGTTTCAGATTGATGGGCCTCTTTCCTCTGGGTGGCCCTTCAGTGTCCTTCCTGTGGCTCCATCACTGACCAGGTTTGCTGCAGCTGGTTCCACCAGCCAGGTCTTGGGGAGTGGCAGCACTTCTGACCACACTCTCTAGCAGGACCTCTGTCCTGACTGCTGAGAAGGTTCTTAAAGGTGTCCTATGTTCCCAGAAAGAAGGAGGAAAAATTTCCCATGAGAAACATTTAATAAATCCTAAGTGGACAAAAAAAATGATCTCAGAAGAGGGGAAGCTAACCAAGGATGCTAGCTTAGGCTCCTGGATGTATGTACTGGGGCTGGGAAGAAGAGAAAGGAGGTGACAGGGTGAAGAGAACTGAAGAATCTGTCTGAAACCCAAATCTCTTGTCCTGCAGGACTACCCTCTTCATTATAATTACTTCAAATACGAAAGAATCTTAAATGTGAGTGTGTACACATATATTACTTTAGCTCTTTGATCTTTGCACAGAAGGCTCATAAGATTTTATCAAGTCTAACTTTCCAGGAATGCTAATTCAAAAATCTTCCAGGTTAGTGTCCAGGTGGTTTCTCAGGTGGTTCAGCCATTAGTGGCATCCAAATGCTAAACCATTGCCTATTACAACTGCTGCCTGCTGAAACAAGTACGAAATAAAGATTATGTGGATCAATGAGATTATGCTTATGCTTAGTAAACAAGAGTATTATTTATTAAATTAAGACATGTGACACTATGTTGGTAGGATTTAATCTATTATGAGAAACTGCTTTGAATTTTTTGCATGTAAATTTGATTTCAGGCAAGAAATGAGGCGGGTAGTGCTTGGTAGGTAGGAAGAGTGGCATATAGCTTCTCCTGCATATGCAGGCTGAAAGTGTCTGTCTTTCCACCAAAACTTCTGTGTTCCAGCTACAGGAACTCTGCAGTGCAGTCTGGAAATCCTGCCAGCTGTATTTTGGTTGTGCTAGGGGATAAATGTTTCTTAGAAGTGAAACAGATGTCTTACCCCGCCGCAAACAATGAGAGAGAAATCTCTTCCTTGAGAGCTTTCTACTCTGTGCTTTGACCTGATAGGGTCACATGAGTGACAGTAAATAGCGCTATAAAGAAGGGACTACATTTTCTCATATGCTGAAGTCAGACAAAATAAGTTTCAAGAATTCAGGAAATTAAAAGTCAAATGCATGTCTTAGTGATTGTGGATTGTGAAATTACTGTCTCCAAATAAATGTTAGTAAGAAAAGAGAGGAAAAGGGACCTCCCTTTGAGAGTACCCAGGGTTCAAAGCTATAACAAAAGTCAGAGTTCAAGGGTAGGGATTAACTAGGAGGTGTGTCCCCAGTTCAGGTTGCTAGGGAAGGAATTCAGATTTTCCAGCCAGTCTCTTCTCTCTTATCCCTCATCAGTTCCCTACCACTGTTCAAACAACTCCTCCAATTCCTGTGAACTCTAACTTTCACAGTGCTGAACTGGGTCAGATGAACAGCCTAACTGTAGGGACGCCCCTAAGAGGGACTTACGTCATGTGCTTCTGGGCTGTGAAATCACCTATGCTTCATAGAGGATGACTCTAAACAGGAATTTGCATGAGGAGGAAGATGTCCACAGGCTTAAGAATTCTCTGAATCTTCTTCCTGCTTTAAAAAACAAAACAAAACCAAAAACTATTAGAGGGCTCTCAGGTCATATTTAGGATATTTATTTATAAATTTTATTTGTTTATAATATTTATAAATACCAAAATGTTAATTTATTTCTGGTGATACCTCTTGATCATTTTCATTCTCCTTTCTTGCTTATCTTTTCTCAGAAAAAATAAATACAAGATTTAATAACTCACAGCAGCAGATCTGAGAATTGCATTAGGTTCATTTAGACAACAGAGGCGGAGTGGGTGTGAGGAAAGAAGTTAGGGATAATGGAGAAATTGTGAGCAGTCTAGCCTCTTGGGAAAGAGATAATTTAACAAGACAATGATTCATCCTCTTAGGAATGAGATGCATTTCCTTATTTTCAATTTTCTTTATTTTTGTCCACATTGCTTGGTTGTCCTTGATTCCCTAGCTTTTCATATGATCACTGGAAAGATTTAGCTTGAGATGCAAATTTGTAATAAAAGATGACAGGCAACAATAGAACTAGGTAGATATTGCAAACCCTGTGGAGAGACTGTTCAGGAAGCTATCTAGTGGATGTGCTAATAGAACACAAATATTCTCTTTTACTTCACTTGTTTTCTTCCTCCAGCTGTTTACTAAACAGCTACAAAAATTCCCTTACTTGTAACTTGTCAAATAAGGTATCTGAAAAGGTTTGTAAGGTTTTTCGCCCTTGGTTTACAAAATAATGTTTATTTTATATTTAAGATTTTTTTTTCCTTTTCTCATGCTTTAAGAAGTTAAGATGCTTTTGATCTCAGAGATTGTAAGCTGGTTCGACAAGAAGAGGCAGAGACAAGGGAGCCAGATGGGCTCTAAGCTAGACACCATTGTCCCAAGTGCAGGCTGGGAAAGCTCCTTTCAGAGAAGGGGGTAGAGCAATCTGTCAGATGCTGCTGGGGAGAGGTTCTTAAGGGGAAGTCTCTGGCAAGTTTGGGTGCTGGCAGGGGAAGGGGTGGAGTCCTGATAAGGCCACCTGGCATGCTGTTGATAGCAGGATAGGGAGTCTGGATGTCTTAACAGGAGGGTCTGTCCTTGACAGGAGGAGTTGAACAACATCTGGTCTTGTTTCAAACCACAAAATGTTCTGTTTTTCATGCTTGCCTAGAAAGTGAGGACTTTCGGTTTTTTGTTTTCTTTTGTCTGCTGTCTCAGAGATAGTATTTGAGAGGCAATTAACTATCTATAAGTTGGTCTTCTTCTTCTTCTGGGATATTTGATCCAAAAAAAGCCTCAGGCATTATTAAAGCTTATGTTTGTGTCATTTCCTTCAGAAATAAAAGCTAAGTAATTTTATAGAAGTGGTTCATGGGATTGATCATTAGACGGAAGTAAAGTCATATGCCAAAGAAAGTTCATCAAATTTTGCTATGTACTCAAAGTTGTTTCTAAGACAGAAGTTAGGAAAATTGTTCACTTGTTCTTCCAGGATAAAGGCGATATTTTCCACTGGTGAAGGGTTCTGGGATACTGATTTTTCTTTGTGTCTTTATTTCCTCATCTATGTAAATAAAAGTGTCACCTAGAAGTATGGTATTTATTGTTAGAATGTGAATTAAGGGGTTTTTAGCCTTTGGAAGTAAGATAAATGTATCTATTAAAGATGAATTATTACATCAATATATTGATTGAACATCTTTTACTTTTGTTGTGAGATCTGGGGTGAGTTACAAGATAAGTGAGGGCCCTTCTGTTTGAGTTTCTTTCTCAAGACAATTGAGGAATAAATAAGGGCAACATATACTCAGAATTAAATTTCATGGTTCAGTCTTAAATACTTCACCACAAAATTTCTGTCTGTTATATGTAAACCAACAAAGAGCTGAATTAAACTTCTTGCAAAGTAGAGGAATTGCTTCCCTTTCCTTACTCAGTTGAGGAATGGAAGAATAGGCTTTTGGTGTCATCCTCCTTCACCTTCCTGTGCTCCTCAGCTCACTCAAGCCCTGGTCTCCTCAATTCCTTGTCTGACCCAGACTTCACACACCCAGGAAATCCTGAGCCCATTCTCCTCAGATTCAGGGAGGCTTCCATCTGCCAGACACCCTAGAAACTCAAATTTAACTACCTCATTTTACACCTATGCAAAGGAAAGTCTGGGGAGGTTAGGGAGCTCATCTCAAACCATCTGGTCAGCTGGTAGCCAGGCCTTCTCACTCCTGCCAGCTTTGCTTCCTTCCACAGCACCAGGTGGCCTTCTTAAAGGAAATTGTATCAAAGGAGTTCTTGTTCACAAAGCTCGATGTTCATAATAGTGGCAGCTTTCTAAGAGTATTGACAAATTAACAAAGGGCTCAGGGTTCCAACAGAATGAGTCATTTTTTAGACAATATAGGAGCCCTACAGTAAACCTATCAAAGAAGAATGAAGTTGGTGTTTGATTACTAATTTGAAGAGTAAATATTTCTTGAAATTAAAAAATAAAAATATAAAAATAGAGAAGTTTTGAAGTAATGACCCTATCCTTCCTCTGTAACACTATTGTGGTATATCTTGAACTATGTTATATAATAACCTATATAAGTTTCTTAGATTTTAAATTTTGTAACTGTGTTTTTAATACTTAGAACTTACTTTTTTTCACTTGATAGGAAATCATACATTTTTCATGGTTGTCTGTTTGAATGACTGAATAGTCCATCAAGTGACCATTTTCTGATCATTTCCTATGACTTCCATTGTTGAACATGTAGGTTTTTGTTGAACAAAATACTGCTAAGTTTTTGATATCAGAACACAAAATCACGTGTATATATAGATCTCTTATTTGGATTATTTCCTTAGAATAGATATTCAAACTTTTTTAAAAGTTTGTGTACATTCTCAACTGACGAGTTTCAACTACATGTAGACTACTATTTGTGATGCTGCCATGATTTCATGGGCCGAATTTAAAATGCTGAACTTGATAAGGTCATTTCCCTCTGATGAGTTGTTTAGAACTTTAGTGACCTTATTTTAGGTAGATGGGGGTACTAATCCCTCCCCACACCCCAAATATCCTTATTCGCTCTCACCCTTGTTCTCTGGCCTCTGGTCTCCAAAGATGATAATGATACAAAGATATTTAGCCCTTTTCTCTTTTCTGCTCAAATCCCTTTATCTGTGTTCTTTGATGATCTATCAACTCTAATAACTATTCTATTATTGATTCCCTTTCTATCTTATGTCTTCAAACCTTTCCCTATAGGCTTTAAGTTTCTCTTATTTAAAGTTAATATTAAAAATTGTTGAGCACCTCTCTCAGTTCTAGATACTATATCATATATTTGGGCTACAGTGGGAAACTTGGAGTTTATAGAAAATTCTGCAACCCAGTTTCTTCATCTAGACATTGAGTGCCACTCTAGTATTTTACCTATTTCATACCGGCATATGACAAAATTAATTGGAAAATTCAGACAAGGCACAAAACACTGCTGGGCCACAGTTATTAGAAAGAAGCAAAAAGTACAGCCCTGTGAACTGAAAGTCAGGGGACAGGGTAAAAGTAGGTGGGCAGGTGGGAAGGTGTAGTAGGAAGCAATGTTACCTACTAAGTTGTAAGGAAATGAAAAGTTTAAACTGGTGGATGGGAAGCATAGGAAAGCATGGAATTGGAGGAGACACTGTTAAAGACTCTACTGGAGGTTATGAATTTATAATGGCACCAATTTGAGTGCCTGGGTCATTTTTCCTCAGAAAGGCTGGGCATCCCTTCACACCATCACTCTGGATGTCTTTCCTTCCCTGCGGTATTGCACCCATTTGTGCTCAGAAAGTAAAACTAGCAATGAAATATATTAGCATGTCGAAATTTAAATATTTCCCAAGAAAATGTACATTTTGCTTGAGAAAAAGGCAATCTGGTAATAAGAACAAAAAATGGAAACAAGAGTAAGGAATGGTTAAACAAAGGTGATCCAGTATAACACCTCCTTATGACTATTAAATAATGTTAAATAAATCAGTAACTGCTCACCCTATCAAACAAGGTACTTCAAAATAGCTGACATGTCCCTCTTGCAATGACCTGGAAATACAAGCGGTAAGAGAGCAGTTTCTTTGGCTAATGGAGGCTGCAAGAGAGGTCTCGTAGGCCATAGTGCAGATCATTACAGATCCTTGCTGATACCATTCAATTTTTCTGTTGCTTAGGGTCACCAAGGAGGTGTGGGGTTGCCTGAAGCAGGCAAGAATGCCCATGGATTTCATAGCAGCACTTTATTTTTCTCAATTCTCTCCAGCCAAACCCCTCTCTGAGCTCTGTCTAGTAAGTCCAGCCTCCTCATCAAACATCTCCTCCAAATGCTCCACATACTCAGACTTGGCCTCTCTTAACAGACACTGTACACATCACCTCCTCCATCATGGTTTCCTCTTAGGGTGAATGCAACCAAGTAAAGTCAGTCCAAAGAGCAATTGTGTTTGGAAAGAGAGTGGAGGCACAAAGGGGTGAAGAGTGAGGAGAGTTGTCTGGGTTAACCACTAAAAGGAAGAGGGAGGAAGCTGACCAAGGGCCATCAAGGAGATCACCCAGGTGTACCCATAGCAGCAGGAGGTTATTTATTGAGTGTGAACTGAGTGCCAGGAACCTGGATTATGACATTTGATCCTATCGTAGCCCTGCTTTACAGATAAGGAAATGAAGACTAGATCGGTAATTTTCTCAAGGTCACACAATGAGAATTTAGACAGACCTCCAAAACTCTCTGTGTTTCCCCACAGTCCATGATCTCTAGAGAACTTTGGCTTATTATGGAGAAAAGTCATGCCCATCAACTGTTGAGTAGTCAGGGCTTTGTAATCACTCATTTTCTGTCCCAGGAACAAAGAAAGGATGCTATGGTTACAAAGGCTTTACCTTTGCCTGTGGCTGATTTTTAATCAGAAGAGATTGCTCAGCTTGATGAACTGATTCTACATGTCTCTCTTCCTACGGGTTTATAGAAGTTTGTGCATTTGATCCTTTCATCAGATATGCATTATGTACAGAATCAATCTGCTTTTCAGTTACTTTAATCATGTCTTTTGACAACTTAAGTTTATTTTCCTTTTTTTTTTAAATTGCTTTATTTTTTCTTTAGTTTATATTGCTATATAATTTTTACAATACTGAACCCAAGTTCACATGCAATTCACACCACACCCACCACTAGAGTTCCAGTACCCTCCACAAGCACCATATTAACTCCTTACTTCACTGGTTTCCTCCTCCCACCTCTGGTAACCACAATCCTGAGTCCTGTGAGATTGGTTGTGACTTATCTGTTCAGTTCTTTTTTTCCTTTATATTCCACATATGGACAACTTAAGTTTCAAAAGTGATATATAAAACATTTCAAAATTTCACTTTTTATGAATTGAATTTAAAATCCTTAAAACAGAGATGCAAAATGATACTTCCATAACCACTGGAATTTTTTTTTCTAGTTGGATACGGCCCTTCAATGGCTGGGTTTTGAAATTATCCATCAAAGAATCAGTTCATGAATTAAATCTTCAATCTTAGCTATCTTTAAAAATCCAAATACCTTGGGAAGAATGCCATGGGGACACCCAAATATCTTGGGGATGGAGGGAGAAATGGTTGGTGCCAAAATGGAAAGAGGGAGAAAAGGAAGAGAGATAGAAGTCACAAGGGTCAACTCTGTGGAGACACCAAGAGAGTGAGAAGGGAACTAGACAGGCAGCTCCAGGGCCAGCAACAACTTAAGGCCAGACTTGAAGATCAGAGGTCAGAGGCAGTATTTAAAGACTCCAACTCTGGAGTCAGAATGAGAATGGTAAACCAACATGAAGATGGGGCATATTGGCTTTGAACATTTGGGCAAGTGAAAGAATTGTGGCTTGTCTTTGTGTCTAGATCAAAGAGTTGTAAAGGGCCAACATGAATTGTTAATAATGCCAAATCTCTAATCTCCTTATCTGTCAAAAATGCAATGAAGATTCATTTGGTTTAGTCAAAGGTGAAGCAGTGTATGTAGTTTCCTTTGTGGTAGCAAAGATGGGGTGTTGGAAACTCTACAGAGACATATCTCCCCTAGGGACATTGCCAATGGACAATGCTTCCTAGCAAATTGTTATTCATTAGGTATTTTTGGGTCACAAAGTGTACTTTCTGTGGTATAAATTTCTTTCTCTCACAGAATTTCTGATCTGGATAAGACATGAATTCCGTTTTTTTTTTTTGTTGTTGTTGTTCTTATTTTGAGCTTTGTTGGTTTTTGGTTAGTGATGAGACTAAAAATTTCATTATGAATAAACAAATGAAGACTAGAACTTCATACCAGAGAAAGAAATATGAGGTCATCAAAGAGGAGACCCAGAAAGAGGGTTGGATTGATCCAAAAGACACATTTCACTTTCTCAGTTGATCCTCACCTAAGCCCAACAGGGTGCTTCTGGATAAGGTCTGGTACAATGGGGGATATTATGGGAGATATAGAGGTAAAATACAGGTCTGAAGAATCACATGAAACAGGAAATAGAGTGCATCCAAGTTGTTTCAGTAGTCTTGATTGTGCTAAGGAAATAGCACTGCTGATAATTCAAATGGAATTAATACCTTTCTTGTTAACTTGATATTCTCAAGTTAACGAACAGCTTACAGTAAAACTAAATCAGTAACTTTAGCAACCTAGAAAAGAATTATTGACTTACTTCAGATCCACCCTTATTTTATTGAACTTGGAAACATCTGTTAGTCTTGCACTAATCCTGCTTGAGTTGGCACAACATGATTATGTTGGAAAGTCATGGAATTCACCACATTCATACTTTAATTAGAGCAAACTTGGATTTAAAAGCTTCTGTGTGATTTGGAAAAATCAGTCTTTGGTCTCAGATTACTAAATCCTTTGAAAATTTTGAAGCACAAATGTACAAATCATAATACAGTGTTAGGTTTTGTTAATATTAAGAGTATGTAAGTCATATTAAATCTAGAGTATTTCAGACTTAGTCATTTCCTTCATAGGATGTCTAATTTTCCAGCATAAAAATTATGAATTGTAAAGTTTTCCAGTATATAGAATTACAAATCTAAAGTATGGAAACTGTGTATGGATAACTATTACTAATGTTACTGCAGCATTCTTTTGCAACTCTAAATGAACTATTTTGTTTTGCTTTATCTGAACTTTTTCAAAGTGTTTTTTAAGGGAAAGAAGGAAGAGGAGGAGGAGGAATACACAATTTTATTTATTTGTTTATTTATTTTATTTTTGGCTAATCTCAGGGTGTGAACCCAGTTCCTTGGACTTAAATGGTCCACTCCCCACCTGCCAGCTTAGTGCCTGAGCCACCAGAGCACACCCTATCTTAATTTTATTTTTCATAAACTTTCTTCACTATTCTTTCTTTTTCTGACTATTTATTTTTAATTTAAGTTCATTTTCTCCATGAGTCAGTGAGCTCCACACAAAGAAAGTATCTATAGCTGAACACGGTGCTCCCAATTCTAGCCCATGTGTTGGTACTTAATAGAGACACTGAAGTTCTCAGTGAACAGTAGATGTTCAATGAATATGTGTTGAAATAATATATTTCTAGAATACCAAACATTTTTTAATATAAATTCTTTCTTTTCAGTGGATTAAAACTCTGAAACTTAAACCTACTACATACTTTGTTAGTCATAAATGTCTCGTTGAGAAGCATAGTATCTTGAGTTTCCTTCTTTTTTATAAATAGATATTTTAACATGCCATTAAAACGTTCTAGTCATGTCATTTATTTCTCAGATATATTATGTAAGAAGTGCAGAAACTTAACTGTACTCAATTCATGAATGAGGAAATGGAGTTTAGAGACGTTATCAAGGTTACAGGCTAATGAAAAGAAGGGCAAGAGTACAGAAATTCTGATCTTAGTCTAGTTCTTTTTGTGTTTTGCTTCACTACTTTCAGAGGAAGGCAAACTTACCCATGGGGAAGAGTGAGAAGACATGTGAATATATTAGTGTGAGGATTTCTTGTAGTCATTAAGCCATTCAATAAATACTTGCAGTTTTTCTGAGCACATGGTATGATTACTTCTCTGTACTCTTTTGTCATAAGACTTGCTTTGGCCAGTGACACATATGACATGTGCCATTTCCAGCCAGAAACTTTAAAAATCAGTTGATACATTCCTTTCTAATCTATGCAGGGATCATGGAAGCCCAGATTTCTGAGCACATCACGTGAATGCATTCTCTTTGCTGACACATGCTGCATGTTTATAGTGAAAAATTATTTTTTTGTTATGTTTTCACTAAGATTTTAGACTTATTATTGTAGCAAAACCTAACTTATTACAGTTTAAACAGAAATTAAGGATCCTATATGGGTAAAGAATGCATGGATCAGTGAGTGAACTGGTAGATCAACATAACTGGTGACTAAAGACCAAGGACTAAAATTCTTCTCTTGTACCAATGTCCTAAATGCATAATTCAAAGAAAGTGCAAACCACTGGATTCTAGAAGAGTGTTTTTAACAAGGACACACTTATGTGTTCTTTTTTACAAGCAAGGTGTCTATGGCTACATATTGTACTACATATTATATCTGGTAGGCAAAATAATGACCCCCAAAGTTGTCCATATCCTAATCCCTAGAATTTGTGAATATGTTAGTTTATATTGCGAGTGAATTTACAAATATAATTAAGCATCTTGAGATGGGATTATCTCTTATCCTGGATTATTTGATCAGTCCAATGTAATAACAAAGACCCTTACAGTAAAAGGAGGCAGACAACTCAGAGGAGGAAATGCAATATTAGACGCAGAGGTTACAGTGATCTGATTACTGGACAGGGCCATCAAACAAGGAATGTGGGTGCTCTAGAAATTGGAGAAGACAAGGACAGATTATCTCTCCACAGATTCTCTAATATCTCCAGAAGGAATGTAGCTTTCTGACATCTTGATTCTAGCCCAGTAAGACCCATTTTGAACTTCTGGCTTCCAGAACTGTAAGATAGTAAATAAATGTTTTCAGTCACTAAGTTTGTAGTAATTTATTACCAAGGCAATAAAAATTTAAAAAACAGGCAACCAACAAGTTAACAATAATGGTATTTGATCTCAAGAGAGACATAGCAGAAGAATATGGGATACTCAACTTAAGTCCATCATCACTTCTGGGGGAAATATGCTACATGATTTGTAAGCAAAGCCCAGTTCAGGTGAGGAAAACTTTTTTTCACTCTACCATCTCCAGGTGCTGCTGGAAGTTTCTGAAATCATTACTGAAGGTCACACTCCCATGGCATTTTCCTTCTTTGCCTTGGAGTTCTCAGAGAAGCTGGTATTGCATAGTCAGATTCTTGTTAACTTTGCACCCCCTGAAAAATGTCACTTAGCACTGTCACAGAGTTGAGAGAGAATTCTGGGTCTGTGACTTCTTTTTGCTGATGATTAGGCCCTGTATTACCCCACTAGTCCTTAAACTCCTTAGAAATAGGAACATGTCTTATGCCACTTTGCATCTCTCTATAGGCACAAAGTGTTTTAAGGAAAGTAAGTGTCTTGTACAACATCCTAACTTATTTGAGGCCTTCTGTATGTCTTACATAAAGGTAAAATATAGTATCCTGGCTCTCAGATAACTCATAGTACAGTGGGAGAAGGACAGACATAAATAACTTACAATATGGGTGTAAGAGTTCTAATTGAGAACACAGTTGAAAGGAGGAATTGAGAAGATTATTCTGTGGTAGGAGAATGGCTTCAGTGTCAAGGAAAACTTCAGAGGGGAGTTAATTTTTGACTGGGTCTTTAAAAAGAAGACTCTATACCAAGAGGTTTGCTCATAGAGAAGAACCTTCCAGGCAGGGTCAACATATTCATGGATAAGTGGGTGTTGGGAAACAGCGTGAAGTTAAGGGGCTAGAACAGAAAGTGCTTGGGGAAGTAGTATAAGTCACCTGCTCTGTGCCTTCTTTTTCAAGTACAGAGTATGGAGACAGACAATGTGAGCATTACCTACTCAATACACTGAGTCAGAACCCCTGAAATGGGGTGGGGGTGCTAGTCCAGGCATCTGCATTTCATGAACAGATTCTACTGTACACTAGGATTAAGGCCACTGGCCTAGATGGGCTTACTATTTCCTTCTAGATCAGAGATGACGTGATTCTAGGAAATTACACCTGTTGCTTGGTTCAAAGAAATCCTGTTTTAATATTAAATTCAATTTTAAGAACTTTATTTCTAGAAGTGGAGGATTTATTCACCAAATTTAAATAAAGTCTGTGTTCTTTAAGGTTTAAATGTTTTGTATGTGTGTTTGTGTGTGTGTGTTTTTAAGGAAGCAGGCAGAAATGAAGGCAAGTTAGCAGGCAGGTAGGCAGGAAGAGGGAGGAGGAAGAAATGTTTATGAATTTACTTATTTATTTGTTCATTTTGGTTGTTCCCTTGCCCCAGGTCAAAAACTGGGTCATTGGGCTTTATGGGGACCATGCCCCAACTGTATATTTAGTGCCTGAGCCACCAGAGCACGGCTATTTTGTACTGCCTAAGAGTATATTGATTTTAAGATAGCAATTATGATTTCTAGGAGAAAATAATTTATCTATATAAATTGGTATTTATTAGTCAGGAAATGAGATAAAATGGCCTTTCCAAAACTGGCTTTAAAGATGGTATAATGTGCTGTCCCGGGACTGGACATACTCCAATACAGACCTGAGATTTAGTCTCCTATAGAGAGCCTTTTTTTTTTAACATTGAAATGGAGTTGGCTTGGATTCTTGGCAGACCCAATATTGAACTTATTTTCCTTTAAGGAGTGTCATTAGAAAGAACCAGTAGATCTTCACTATCTTTACCCTAAATCCATTGTCATGCAAGCTCTTCTTTATTTATGCCTCTAAAAAGAAACACATTTATTTTATTTACTGTAACTTCCAGCCTGACAACTTTTCTTTAGAAATGCTCATGGAGAAGAAAACCTAGGTGAAAAACTTTACAACATTGGATTTGGATAGAAAATGAAAACAAAGACAAATGGAACTACATAAAAAAAAGTTCTATATAAAATCCCCACAATCAACAGAAAGAAAAGAAAAAATATATAATAGGAGAAAATATGTGCAAATCACAAAAAGATACCCTATAACTCAACAACAAAAATCAAATAATCGCATTTAAAAATGGGCAAAGAACTTGAATAGATATTTCCCAAAGATGATACATAAATGATTAAGGAGCACATGAAAAGATGCTTGACATGTAATCATCAGAGAAATGCAAATCAAAACCATGAGCTATCACTTCACACCCATTAAGATGGTTACCACTCCCCTAACCCCCCCAAAAAAATCCCCAGAATATAACAAGTGATGATGAGAAGGTGGAGAAATTGGAACCCTGTGAGTGTACACACACACACACACACACACACACACACACACACACGCACGCACGCACAATGGAATATTATTCAGCCTTAAAGAAGAAGAAAATCCTGTTATATGCTACAACACAAGTGAACTTTAAAGGGCATTATAGTTAGCAAGTAAATTAGTTATAAAAAGACTGTATGATTCAAGTTATATGAGGTACTAAAGTAGTCAAATTCATAGAAACAGAAAGAATGGTGGGTTCAGGGACTAGTCAGGGTGGGATTGTTTAATCTTTAGAGTTTGAATGCTACAAGATGAAGATGTTAGGAAAATCTGTTTTAACAATAGTATGAATATACAAAATGAACACTGCAGAAATGTGCTAAAAAACCAGTTAAGATGATAAAGTTTATGTTTCACGTTTTTTCATCGCAATGAAAAATAAACCAAATTTCTCCAATAAAACAATCTCTTGAATGATGGTAGTTGACTCCTACTGTGCCAAGCAGCTACTGCTCAACAACAAATTTTATCTGTTTTAGAACTTAATCCTCCTGACAACACTACAGAGCAGGGACAATTCTTATTCCCATTTTACAGAGGAGGAGACAGAGGTTAACAGCAAAATTATCAAAGATCACACATCAGCAGAACTGGCAGTGGGGTCCAGATTCTATGTTCTTAACATCTTCATTTTAATGCTATTCTACAACTTACTTGGATGATTCTCCAAGTTCATCAAAGAAAAAGAATGCTCAATAGGAGGTATTTCCAGAATGAGTCAATTGAATTATTTGCTTTTCTTTTTAGTTCCCATGAAGTATAGTCAAGAGATGCTCTTTAATGGCAAAGAGCAATATTTGTATCCCTTTCTTCGGTTTGACCTATGACCCTCTGCTTAAACTTTTTCTTTCAGAATTAGGATAAAGTATAAGCATTAAGCTCTAAAGTCCATCTTGTTAAGTAGTCAGGAAAACTTGAGCCTTTCCCTGGGTTTTGGTTAAGGACTTGTCCCTTCTTTACTCAGAGAAAGAGTAAGTTTCTGTACTGAATAAGCCTTATCTTAAAATTCTAAAACTTGAGCAAAGTTCTAGCATTATGTAAGGCAGTGTCAGCTTTCCTTTAAAGATACACATTTGACACATAATCAGGATCCCAGCTGACTTGCTATTGGTTCAGTCCTGCTTCCTTGAATACAATACACTCCAATGCCTGGTTTGGCAAAATGGTGCTGATTGTAGGTCATTACAGGATGAACTTTCATCTCTAGCACAGTTGGTTCCAGTAAATAAACATTTACTGAACAAATAGATGACATTTAAACTCTCTTTAGTAATTATTACATGATTATTGTTTCTTCCTAGGTTAACTAGTTTAACAGAATCTACCTGGTGTACACAGTTCTTTGTTATTTATTTATTTTTTTACCAGTGGAAGAAAAGCAGAGTTATCCAAAACTGTTCTTGCAGTAAGATCTTCAGCTGAAAACAAAGTGTAAAGTTCTCTCCTCTGGATAAGGTGATGGCATGCCTCTCTTCTTCAAAACATTTACTTACTAGAGGTGACAAAAAGGAAAACAAAACCAAACTACTTCCATCTAAATTTGTCAGGTTGGATTACTAGCTTGTTCAGTTGTTTTCTATTTGTATACATATAAATATATATATATTTCATTTTAGATCATAAAACTACCTTTGCTTACATTAACTAGCTTTCAATTCTGGCTACACATTAGAATCAATTGGGGTCATTTTAGAAAACGGAATTATCAGATTCTGCCCCCAGAAATTCTGATTCAGGTTGTCGAGTTGCTGCCGGGGCTTTATTTTATTTTATTTTTTTTTAATATCCCAAGCTTCTAATTTGTGGGCAGGATGAGACTACTGCTGGGGTGTCAGTTAATTAGAAGCAGGTTGTTAGGTGACAAACACTGGAAATTGCTTTTCTAATTTAATCAGTGTACCACGCACCTGAGTGTTAAAAAAGGCAATATAAGTATGCCTTTGTCTTTTCTTCAAAGTTTAGAGAGCCATTATAACTTGGGTCTCAGTTAAAATATATCCTGTCTTTGCTCCTGCCCTGGCTAGCTCCTCTTTTATTTCCAGTCTCTTCTTCCACCTCCTCTTTTTGGCTATCACCATCCTCTGAGTTCCTCTCCCAGGCCTGTGGTAATAACAGAACTGACTTCCTTTTTAATTTGTCTTCTCATTCAGAGATTTCTAAGATGCTTCCCTTGAACTTCCTGCTCCCTGCCCTGACCGACCAGTGTTCTGTTCTTCTTCCTCCTTCGCCCTGACCTTCTCCCTGAAACGCCCCTCCTTTCTACTTGTATGCCCTCTGCTCAGTGTAAACTCTCTCACCAACAGACTCCTCTCCTTCCTCCAGGTTATTATAGCTCCTCACTAAACTAGCAGACACTCTATGTCCTTGTCTTTTGCATTAAACAGGCAAATGTTGAGCTTACTTTGATATTGCTGTGAATGTGGGTAGCAAAGAGCAGGGAGGCTGGTCTAAGCTGGTGGGGGGCCTCGAGATGCAGCATCTCAGGCATGCTCATAGTGTCTGCATAAATTAGTCCAATCCCAGGGAACCCTGGGTTCTGGTATGATTCTCTAACTAGGAAAACATAGCCCTGGTATGTTGATGTTCAGGAACAAATGCATGGGGAGGAGGGTGGGAGCATTACAGATTTATATAGTAGAGCAGAGCAGCCAGGAAAAACCTAAAGAAATAGGAGTGACAAGTCACATCAGCAGCTTCTAGGTTGATGTCTTCAGTAAGCCCAGACCTTGAGGATTCAACTTCATGACTACTAAGTCAGGCACTCACTGTATGCGTTAAACATTTGGGGAATCTTGCTAAAACACAGCTTCTGATTCAGTGAGCAAGACCAGAGACGCTACATTTACATTACATACCCAGGTCTGCCTCTGCTACTTGTCCATGGTGTAGCAAGAATCTCTATGACCCTGCGGATCTCTTTCTGTAAATTCCGTGATCGTGGTAGGTGACCTCTGAGATCTTACTTAATCTACACTTTCTTGACAAGTGTCACCTCCTCCCCTCCCGTCGTCACCAGTTATTTTGACTCTTCTTAGTCCTCAGAAATAAAAAGTCTTCAGACGGGCTCTCCTTTCTATATGCAACCCTCCACCCCCAGTGCCCCAGACCTAAACTTCCCCATGCAGCTGTGTTGTGGAAATCATCCTCCCATATGCTCAAGTCATCCAGAGAAGATGCCTCTGTTCTCTTCCCTCTGATGGACCTTGTTTCCCAGCACAGCTTCTATTCATCAGTGTGTTTTCACAAATACCTGCCTAGACAGAGGGGTGGGGGTGGGGAGCTTGCGTGCCACCTGACTAGAAAGCATTTAGATCCACTTCTATGTGGGAAACTGTAAAGTAGTAAGCCAACTATAAGCCACCTCAAAATATTCTTCATTCTTTTTCCCACTAAGTTTTGGTATGGTGGTTTTTGGGAAAGTGGCCCATTCTTTAAGTAAAAGTAACTCAGAAGATGAAGATAAATTTTGGATTTCAACAAGCTTTGTATTTTTAGCATAACCATTATATTGAGGATTGAATTCACTTGCTATTTTTTGGATACAGTTTGGTGATCCTTTTAAGAAAAAGTATTCAAAATTATAAAAGTAAAATGCTAGCAGGTCTTGTGAGTGGAGCCTGTTTCTGGGACCAGGCCAGCATAGAGGTGGGTCAGTACTTAAGGAAATTGTCTTTCCTCTGGATTCTGGAGCTTTTTGCTACCATAAGGTGGCAGTATAGTATCAAATACGGAAAGTTGATCAACAGACTTGTAATTTGTTAGGAATCTTAACGGAATGTTTACACCTATAGATTGCATCCTGTGCTTTGCAACTGCTGAGTCTCTGTGTGATTTTTCTTTTGGTAAGACAGTCTTATTTCCTTCCCACAAACTCTGAAGGATTATAGAAACCAGAAGTGTGTCAATGCAGATTAAGAAACTGTAATGGCTACAGTTTGCTCTTTTAACTTTCTTATAAACCTTCTCCTTTGTTTTACTGTACTTTCAAATTGCACTATTGTAAAGCAAAAAGAAAGTATTTCACGTAACTTCTACAAGTACTTTTAATAAGCTTTGGTTTTACTAATGATTTTAACCATATAAGACATTACACACAACTTCCAGTCACACAGTAATCACACCCTCTTCCTACCCTCATGATGAAGTCTTAAAAACTAACGCTTGTTTCACATAGTAACTAAGGACATGCCTGTATGGCACAAAGCGGTGTTCTGGCAAGGAACCTATTCATTTGTCTAATGCAAGTGGTCTCTGTCTGACCAGAGATCCTTTCTTCCTTTTTATAACCCCACAATCAATTCTGCTTTAAAAAAATTTATTAACAGATATGTTTGGTTATGGCAACTTTTCAACTCAAGTTTTACCTTTAAAGGTTACCCAGCCAGAATTTGTGTTTTTAATGTCAGTCTCTAGTGGTTATAAATGCAGGTCTTTTTACTGAGAACTTTTTTTTTTTAAAGCTTGTTTAAATTAAGCATACTTACAGTCATCTGTAAGAGTTATCAAATATGGCATTTTACAAGGATATGTTGAACATTTAATATGAAAAAAAGCTTCAAAGTTGACCATTTTCTACGGGCTCACATAATTGTCACTAATGAGACTACTGATACTTTAGAAAACCAATAAGCTAACTAGTGATTTTTAGCTCTTTCCCATTCCACATTGTGGAACTGCCCTCGAAATTCTACTTTATAACTGAAAATTTCAACCTTATGACTGGTTTATATGCATCATAGTACATGAGTCACCATGAAGATTAGATTGGTACCAAACTTAAAAAAACTGTCATGAAATTGGTATGATAGCCAAAGTCGGTGTTCTTACTACACATCTAAATTTAAAAATTCAATTAATACCAAGAATGACTTTGGAAAATTTTTCTACTAGAAACTTATTACTCTGATATAAGAAACATGAGTCAAGGAAATAAGTTTCCATCTTATTAGTTAAAATGATTTTTTTAAACCACTAAATTTTCCTATTAGGAAAAGTGAAGAGAACAATTTAGCAGGATGCAGAGAAGTCCCTTCCCACTCCAGTGTTTGATGCCCCCATCATTAGCAGGGTAGCTACCCATTTCTTATCTTGATTGACAGGTTAATAAGGAACCTGGGGCTATCTTTTCAGTATGAACACACAGCCTTACCAATTACTTTTAAATTATTTCTAATCTGTCACAGAAAATAACAAGAACGAGGAATAAAAATATCTGAAAAAGAGAAATGTCTGTTGAAGAAGCTTTTACTTCCGGTTCTTTAAAGGGTTTTAGTTCAGAAAATTTGCCAGAATTTAGTCAATAGAATTTAGGCACTGAGGTTTTCTTTCTTTCTTTTTTTAAGAAAAACTTGTAGTATATAATAGTTCATTGGTTCAATTAGGAGTGAACAAGAAGCGAGTTTTGTAATGCAATTGTCCAGCAAAGGAAAACGCTTTAAATTGGGGGATTATGTGCACAGACCACCTGTAGGGTATTCAGAGCCCTTTTCTATAATGCTTCAACCCGCGCCTAGCTGCCTGCAGGCTGGCTAACAAAGCCGGGAAAAGCTGTTTAAAAGGCTGAGCGCACTTGGGCCTCTGGTCTTCACTAACTGTTACAAGTCTTCCTCTCCCTTGCTCGCTCTCCTTTTTAAAGTAAAAGTCCCACATGCCTTTAATGGAAGAACTTTAAGGCTCCACGGTGGCCAATTGGTCTATACCAAGAGGAGCCCGGCAGCAGGGAAAGAAACTTCAGACTATACAGCACATTTGGAGAGGAGAAAAGATCAAAGTTTTTCAAACTCAAAAGACCAAGTTCCCTACAGATTAACCCTATTCATTTAGCTCCTCTTAAAGGAATGATGTGCTGAGCCACTGGGCAGACAGGTAAAAAGTTCAACAATTGCCAAAGCATTCTTCTGCTAATTCAACAGCCTTCTGCTCAAATAAATTAGCTTAGTCTTGACAGAGGAACAATAGGTTTTTCTCTAGAAAAAGAAGCACATTTGATATACACAAGCAGAAAAGGTTGTTAAAATGTTAACCCTTAGTTTAATTCATTAAAAAGTGCCCGCTTCACTACCAGATTGTCAGGTGACTTATACTATGAGTGTGATTCCTGGTATAAAATATTAACCCCTACACTTCAGCAGTGGACTCAGCGCCTGGAATACCAGGTGCCTTCAAAATCACAGACTTGAGTAATGAAAGTGGAGTTTTGAAGTCTTTAGTGATATTATGCAAGATAAATAAGAAGGCCTGAGTGGAATTATTGCCTGGCAAAAGTTCCATTTACATTCATCAAGGTGAGAGCTGTTATCCCTGGATTAGAGAAGAGCCACCATTAAAAAACACCATCGTCAGAAGGTGCAAAGACTCAATTTTGACTTCAGTTCAACAATATTTACTTTGCTAACAATTTAAGAACTAGACTTTAACAGGTAATTTTCTCCATGCCTAAGATCAGTATACAGAATGTGAAACCAGAAAATGTCCATTTTCCCCACCTGTCCTTAGTAAGTACCTTAAAAGGTAACACTTTTTTGGGGGGGGAGGGCAATGTTTAAATCATTTATCAAAAGTCATTTTATTGACAAAATAGAATACTTATAATTTGTTCTTACAGGGGTGGCCTCTAATCTTTTTACAAAAAATGTACAGACTGTATATCTTCGATATGTACATATTTTACACATTTTTACAATTTAACAAATAATTATATAAATACATCCTCTAATGTAAGAAACCCGTATTTACTTAGGGTATATAATTAAGACATTTCTTATTTGTTTAAGGCATTTGCCTGGTCATTAAGAATACCCAAACCGTGCAATCCCAGTAGGTCTCAGTAATCCCACCTCTAGAATATGTCAGGAGTAAGAGTTTATGCGGAGATAGAGGGGAGAACCAGCTCCTCAGGTGAAACCTGTAGGTCTGGCTTCCAACCCGGTGAATGGCAACCAGTGAGGACTCCAAACCTGGGCTTCTGAAAAACTGAAAGAGTTCACCCTTCTCTGCCAACAGAATTACTGCCTGGCAGGATGAGTTTATCGTGTATCAATGGGGTAAAGGGGCTGGGTCTGGGAGCCTTCACAATGCCAGGTACTTTGTTCTAAGTGAGTCATTTAAGTCCCAGCTAATGGATACCATTAAGAGTTCATTATCATGCTAATAGCAATCAACATCGTGAAGGGGTGGGAACATCGGCCCGTCAAGTGTCCCTTCACTGCACTGGGTATCCTCGCCCCATCCCCATTCCATCCGGTGCTCCCTCCCTTCCCTCAGACCTGGGACAATGGCATCTGCTTTGGATAAGACACCGAGCTGGCAGTACCCGATCGCCACGTCAGGCCGGTACTGACGTCACTATAGAGGGAGCCTGGTCCACCGCCCGGTACCCTCGCCCCTCCAGTCCCCAGGCTGCCGGCGCCCCCCGGCCCGCCAGCGCCCCCTGGGGTCCCAGCGCCAGCGCCCCCACCCACAGCGGCGCCCTTGCTGGCCCAGCAGCAGCGGGTGCATAGGGCACGCCACGACTCCAGCGTCTTGCCCGACCAGACCCACACACCCGAGGTGATGCCCACGACCAGGCACATGAAGTACTTAAGCATGAAGACGGCGTAGTCCGGCCGGCGCGCCTGGTCCGGCTGCATGTCCCGCAGGCACGGGCAGTTGTGCGTGGCTTCCCAGCGTGGGCGGTTGTGTTGCTCGTAGAAGAGGCAGGCCACCACGACCGCGGCGGGCACCGTGTAGAGCACGGTGAAGAGTCCCAGGCGGATCATGAGCTTCTCCAGCTTGTGCGTCTTGGTGGGGCCGCCCTGCTGCTTGATGACAGAGCGGATGCGGAAGAGCGATACGAAGCCAGCCAGCAGGAACATGGTGCCTATGAAGAGGTAGATGACCAGCGGCGCTAGCACGAAGCCGCGCAGGTTATCGAGGCTCTGGTTGCCCACGTAGCAGATGCCCGCCACTGGGTCGCCGTCCACCGAGCTGAGTGCTAGCACCGCAATGGATTTGACGCTGGGCACGAGCCACGCGGCCAGGTGGAAGTACTGCGAGTAGCCAGCGATGGCCTCATTGCCCCATTTCATGCCGGCCGCCAGGAACCACGTGAGCGATAGGATCACCCACCAGATGGAGCTGGCCATGCCGAAGAAGTAGACCAGGAGAAAGACCACGGTGCACAGCGCCGGGCCGGTGGTCTCGTAGCGCACGTGCTGCTCCACGGCGCCCAGCTCTTCATATTCGCCCCGCCCACCCGGGCCTCCAGCACCAGCACCCGCCGCGCCCGCGCCCGCCGCCGCCGCCGCCGCGCCCCCAGCGCCCGGCGCGCCGCCAGCGCCCGGCGAGCCGCCGCTACACGCCACCTTCTCGTGGCCGGCCACCAGGCGCACGAGGTAGCCCACAGACACGAAGAGGTAGCAGGCCGAGAGGAAGATGATAGGCCGCTCGGGGTACTTAAAGCGTTCCATGTCGATGAGGAAGGTGGAGACGGTGGCGAAGGTGGACACAAAGCAGAGCACTGACCACAGGCCGATCCAGAAGACAGTGAAAGCACGTTCATCTTGGCTGAAGAAGGGGTTGTGACAGGGAAGCGCGCAGTTGGCGATCTGGCCAGTCTTCACACGGTTGTATAATGGGTGTCGCTCGCTGGACACGCTCACCATGGGCGCGCGGCACTGGCAGCCCGGCTCGCAAGGCGCAGCACCGCCACCAGGGGGCCGCGCCTTGCTGCCGCCGCCGCGCGCTGGGGACGCCGCCGCGTCTCCGCCGCCACCGCCCCGGCCACGGGTTGGGGGCCTGGCCCCGGAGGGGCGGCCGTGGCCGCTGCCAGAGGGCGGCTGCTCGCCGGGAGATGGAGGAGGCAGGCGGCGAGGCGGACTGGGCGCGGCTGTGGTAAGGTCGGTACGGTTGTAGTCCATGCACAGCGTGTCAGGGTTTCCCTGCTCTGGCAGCCGGTCGCAACGCATGCGGTCAGGCCAGGCAAAGCCGTACTGACGCATGAGGGGCGCACAACCGGCCTTGGCGCGCTCGCACACCGAGCGGCAAGGAGGCAGGGGTTTCTTGTAGTCCTCGAGGCAGATAGGCGTGTACATGCTACACAGGAAGAACTTGAGGTCAGGCGAGCACTGAATCTCCACCAGCGGCCAGAACTGGTGCACCTCCAGGCCCGCCTCGTCCTGCGTGTCGTGGTTGAACTGGTTGGGCATGTAGGTATAGTTGTAGCCGATGCCCTTGCACAGCGGCACGGTGATCTCTTGGCACGCCAGCTCTTTGGCTGAGGCGGCCGCGGCGCCGCTTGAACGCTGCAGCAGCGCCAAAGCGGCCAGCAACGAGGTCACTTCCAACAGGTAACCCCACTCCATTCTGGGCGCCTCGGCCCTTCGCCCTCGCCCTCCAGGCGGCTCGCGGAGTGGCGCCGGGGGACCCGGCGAGGGCGCGAGAGAAAGGGAGTGCAGGTACCCTGCTGGTTTCTCTCCTGCCTTTCCAGGGAGTGAGTCTTCGGATAACCTAGTTCCTTTTCGGGACGCGTCGGCACTACACGGTCAGAAGCCTGGGCAGGGGCGGGCCGTGCTTCCCTTCCGCGGCTCCAGGGAGCTAAGGGTGGCAGTAGGCGTGCACCACAGTCCAAGAGTCTGTCCAGCTCACTCCCGGTCAAGCTCAGCCCTCGTAGAGCACAGTGGCTGACCTCCGACTCATAGCTCGTCGCTCGCTGTCTTTCTCTCCCGCAGGCCCCGATACTTCTCCGCGCGGCGTTGGAGACGGTGACTTTGCTGGGGAGAGAGGGTGGCGGCGCAGCAAGTTTCCTCTCGGGTCGTGGTGCTCAGTCAAGATGGCTGGGCCGGGCCGCTCCCAGCTCCGGATTAGCCCTGGTGGTCCCCACTCAGCTCCTGAGGGCTCATGCCCTCCCCAAAGCCGCGCGCCGCCGCCGCCGGAGTTCGGGTCCCGCCCCCGCTGAGGCCGCCGCCCTCTTTCCCTGGCGTCGGTCGGTCGGGCCGCAGCCGGGACGGACGGACCCCGCCTCCGGTAGAAGTCCGCGCCGCCCTCTGGCCAGCAATCGGGAGACGTGTAGGCAGTCTCCTCGCTAGACACCAAACCAAATCCAGACCGGAAGGCGAAGTGGACACCTGAGCGGTGCGGCCCACGCCCAGCCGCCACCTCCCCCTCCTCCGCGGGAGCAGCGCCCTTCACCCAACTTCCAGGCTCCAGACCCTAGCGCCGCCCGGCTGGTCATGAATATTTATACCGCGCGGACTTGGTCTCCGCCTCCGGCCGGGCGTGCCAATCGCCGGGCACGGGGCGGAGTCTACACGCTCCCAAGGCTCAGCCTTCCTTAAGGCGGCCCGGGGTGTAAACCCAGCCTGCCTGTTTTCCGAGGATGGAGAGTTTTGGTAACCTTGGGATTGACCGCAGTGTGGGAGTTTATTGCCACGACTGTCACCACGGCGCTCAAAGCCCCTGAGATTTTAGTTCTATTTTTCTGAGTCTGTGCTTGGGGCCTGGTACTGGGTTTATGTAGCTCCTGCGCCCTGTGTCTCTTTCCAATCGGTCAGGTCCTTACTTAGCGCAGTCCCCGAATGTGGGTGACTTGCGAGGGACGGGGTCCCAGGAGCTGCGAGAAAACCCCACTGCCAGCGAGTGCCCTGGGACTTGCCCCAAGCGGGGAAATGCAGGGATCTGAGAAGGGGTGTCATTGGGGTCTCAGAAGGTCTTCCAGTCTTGGGAATAGTGGAGCTGGACCAAAGACCGCCCGGGGGACCCTGCCACTAATGCTCCAGGGAGACCTGGGATTGTCCTCCTGCCACAGCTGAGTGACCAACCGGAGCCTCGTTTCCTGACCTGGGTAATGGAATAATAGTTCCGATATCAAAGGACATTCTGATAGTTTTAAAAAAATGCGGGATATAGCGTTTCCTTTATGAAAAATAATTCCCATTCTCCTTAAAAAAAAAAAAAGAAAGAAAAGGAGAAAACTTGTAAATAGGACGGACTGGAAAATCTGCGGCTGGATTCTCTTCACTTCGTACTTTTGGAACATATGTACCTCTGTCCAAAGCTCACATGTTTTTGCCACAGTCTCCATCTCCGCGGTGGGAGGCGGGGCTGAGCCTGGCGCGCCTTGCGGACACGTCTCTCGGGTTTGCAACCCGCGCCGCCGACACAAGTTGCTTTTTGCAGCTCCTGGGGATGCCGCCAACGAGTGCTATTCTCCAGCTCAGCTACCACCTTAAGGCTGGAGGGGGTGGGGGGAAGCGAGGATCGAGGGGCCGGCGGCCTGGCAGGTTCATTTACGCTTGTTAGGACGTCCCAGGGGGTTGTCTTTCTCCCGGAATGGAGTGTTTATTTTTTAATTGATGTGCTGTTTCATTTAGCGCTTGTATGGAACTCATGCTGGGGCTGTAATTACTGTAATCTCGGGAACAAGCATTTCAGTTAGCCCGGAGGGTGGCAAAGTAATTCTCTCTCTCTCTCTCTCTCTCTC